>JARYGA010046452.1:0-166602 GCA_030545235.1 Helianthus tuberosus | reverse complement strand
TGGCAAGCTATGCACAGGTCCTTTGGTTCTCGATTAGACATGAGCACGGCATATCATCCATAGACGGATGGGCAATCTGAACGCACCATCCAAACCCTTGAAGACATGCTTAGGGCATGTGTAATCGACTTTGGTAATGGCTGAAAAAAAAACACCTCCCGTTAGTGGAGTTTTTGTATAACAACAGTTACCACACCAGTATCCAGGCCGCTCCGTTCGATGCATTGTACGAACGGAAGTGCCGATCACCTCTTTGTTGGGCAGAGGTTGGCGACAGTCAAATCACTGGCCCATAACTTGTAGTAGATACAACCAAGAGGATTGCTCAGATACGAAAACGAATGGCGGCAGCTCGTAACCGTCAGAAAAGCTATGATGATAAGCGCAGGAAACCACTCGAGTTCTAGGTTGGGGATCAAGTGCTACTCAAAGTCTCACCTTGGAAAGCTGTAGTTCGTTTTGGCAAACGAGGCAAACTCAATCCGCGCTATGTCGGACTGTTCGAAATCATTGAGAAAATTGGCAAGGTGGCCTACAAGCTGAATCTACTGGAAGAACTCAGTGGAGTTCACAACGTATTCCACGTGTCAAATCTGAAGAAGTGTCTGTCAGATGAGACCCTCATAGTTCCTCTTAAGGAGCTCACTATCGACGATCAGCTGCGATTCGTCGAGGAACCAGTAGAAATTACTGATCGAGATGTTAAGATTCTCAAGCGTACCAGAATACCTCTTGTTCGAGTTCGTTGGAACTCCCGTCGTGTCCCAGAGTATACCTGGGAACGAGAAGACCAAATGAAACTCAAGTATCCCCAGTTGTTTAAGAAAAGTGCAACCACTACTGAGGCTGAAGCTATTGCAGAATTTCGGGACGAAATTCCAAACCAACGGGGGAATGATGTGACACCCCAGGAAAACCAGGAAACCAACGCAACTTAACTAGCTTCCTCAGTAACCACGTGCTAAATTTCGGGTCGAAATTTTCTTAACAGGGGGAGAATGTGACAACCCTCATAATTACATATATCCGTACGATAAATTAATGTTAATTAAAGTGCTTGATGATTGTGCTGAATTACTTAACTGCTTTCTGATTACTGTGTCATGCTTACATGTGCTTGTTAACATACTACTCTTGTGCAGAAAATTGACTAAATAGTCCTGTATGCTTTCCTAAGTGTTGGGAATTAAAAGTGTTACAAAAAGATACATAAAAGACACTATACGGAATAACTTAGCACTTTAACGGAACGATATTTAACCGAACAGCCGGACATTACCCGGAACACTAAAATATTGCAAGAAGCATTGTTTTATTTTTCTGAGCTAGTTATGGTTCCTGAACACTATAACACACTACATAATACATGTAACACATAACACTAGACTTTTACCACGTAACCTTCCTCTAACTAAATTAGCTACCATCAATTTACAACTTACCCCCCCCCCTCTCTTGTAACCGTCCCCAAGCATGGACCCCACCCAAAGATTTACAAATCTTTCCTAATATCTTCCCAAATCTCTAGTAATCTTCCATGAGATCTTGATTGGATATGTGTTGTACTTAGGGGACATTGGAACCATTGGGTAAAAGAGATTAAGCTTTATATACTAGACCTTAAACACTCATCATCTTCATCAATCACCAATAAAACTCACTCTCTCCTCCCCCATTAAAGCTCGGCCGAACATACCCTACATACCACCACCATTTTCGATTTTCCATTCATCCATTCCAAGGTTACTACAAGGTGCGCAAAGGTGAATAACGAAGTGAGGAGCTCACGGATCATCAAGGACCTCTCTAGTGTGCTTTTATCCATCACTTTTTCACCTTGATCTTCCCTAGCTTTAAGCTAGTTGTAAGCTTCTTGTTAACCCTTATTACTTCATATTTTTGGTGATTAATAGATTAAGTATCTTGAAATTGCAAGAACACTAAAGATCATAAATATAAATCATGAACATAAAGCTTTACATAAAGATGAAACATGAAGAAATAATGTGAGTATGATGTTGTTTGGTATATGTTGATGGTTGCTTGTTGATTACTAGAAATATGTTGTTGATCATCATATGGAACTTGTTAAATCATGATTAAAAACATGAGTTAACAAGTTAGGAGGTGATTAGGGGTGTACATAAAAGAATCACCTCCATATTTAGACATGAACTTGGTGATAAAATGATTTCTTGTAAAAAAATAATAAACCAAGTGAACTAGTGATCTTGTAGATCTAAAACTTGTGAATGATTTTCCTAAATAAACCAAGTCTAAAAGACGGTTTTGAAAGATCATGACCCCTACACTATTTTGGAAATAAAGTAAGTATATGGATACTAGTGACACATGAAAATATTGTAAATAAATATTTTTGTAAAATATGATCACAAGTTGTGAACATCTAAAAATCCCGAGAATGATATTTTAACAAAAGTAAACATACTTTGGAGGGTAACTAAACCCACTAAACGCCTTACCAAGTTACTACGCGTTTTTATGAAACATCAAGTTCATGTTGGTTTGTAAATGGAATAGTTTGCTCTTGGTAAATTGTTGTTGTTTGTTGAATGATTTTTGGAAAAGAAAATGATATGCTTATTAGCATGGACGTCTCCTTTACAAAGGAAACTCTGGCGAAATTTTCTAAAAACTCCAACACATACAAAATATTTTCTAACAAGTGTTACAAGTGTATTTTTAACTATGATCTTTCCACAAAAGTCAGAGTGTGACATTTGAATTGTGTGGTATGTGATAGAAGTGATGAATAGATAAACCGTATCTAGGATACGTGTTATGCATGCACGAGAAATTGATTGTTATCTGTACTTTATTAGGACGTGCTTGATTTCTGATTATTAGAGTAACTAATCTAACCGAGCAAACCAAGGTGAGTTCACACTCCTTCTAAGGCATGGGATTCCCGGTGGTTGGGAATGGGTTAAAGAACTAAAACGGAACCTGCATATCCTCCTTAGGTAGGATATGTACCGCCATCCTCCATGGGTAGGATGCCAATATTAAAAGAACTAAAACGGAACCTGCATATTCTCCTTGGGTAGAATATGTACCGCCATCCTCCATGGGTAGGATGCCAATATTAATCCTGTGTATTCTCCTTGGGTAGAATACGTACGTTCGTCCTCCTTGGGTAGGACAACAACCTTAAAACTTACTAGACAAAACTCTATCATTAAGTCCCTCATTTTATATCGACTTAATCGCCGAGGCCAATGGCGAGCGGGTCATTAGTTAATAGCGCTATTAGGTTTAACAAACCTCACACCGTGCCAGTCGGACGGGCGTGTACTAATGGACTATGGCAAACTGTCAATGATGATAGACATTGACGAAGGGCACAACTTACTTTCGTTAGTAGTCGATATGGTAACGGTCTAGTGGTTCACATGGGGAAGCCCCCACTGATTATGGATATGGTTTGGGTAATAAAGAAGGAACTGGTTAATCATATTTTCAACTATGGGGTAACCCCCACGGCAAGTAAGCCAGCAATGGACAAACCATGTTTTCGGAAACAACTTAAAACTAAACAACCAACTGTGAACTCACTCAACTTTGTTGTTGACTCCTTGTTACATGCCTTGCAGGTTGTTAGATATCTATGGAGCTTGCACGGGGAGGCGTGGTCATTGTGGGACATGGACTGTCGAGTCCCATGTTAAATATTTAAACTTATGAACTTATCACTTATGTTTTGGTCTTACCTTTAATGCTTCTGCTGTTTAATCCGAACTTGGTTAAATAGCTTTTGATCACCAATTATATTGTGTGGTTGTGTTTTATCTATCTTAAATACATTGTTCAATATGATTGGTGGCTTGATCCTGGTCATCTCACGCCTCCAAGTGGTGATACTCCGCATGGTGGATTTTGGGGGTGTGAGACTGGCTATGAGTGGGATTATACTGTGACAACCGTTAAAAACCCAGGTATCCGTACAATTTAATTAATGTAAACTAGTGCTTAATGACTGTGCTGAATTACAACTGATGACTTAAACTGCTTTCTGATTTCTGTATCATACATACATGTGCATCACATTTCGTACTGTCACATCATTACTACATACAAACACTTAGTGACATAAACGATGCACAAAGCACAGCTAGCACAGTTAGCGGATAACTCAGAAAAATGCTGACGAAGTTCAGTACATAGACAGACATTGTTTTAAGACCCAGTATGGGCCAGAGACAAGGTACTACACTAGTATGGTGTGTAGGGAAGTAAGGACCATAAAACTGTGTCACTAGGTGATAGTTTAAGTGCCGGAAAGTGCCTAAAACCCACTTAAAGTGCAGAATTATGCATTAATCAGCAAAAATCAGCATTTTAACATGCTAGTAACATGCAAAAATATGGCAAAATGGTCATATATGCTTTCCTAAGTGTCGGAAATTAAAAGTGTCACAAAAGGGTACTTATAGAACACTAAACGGAATAACTTAACACTTTAACGAACCGGTATCTAACCGAACAACCGGACTTTACCCGGAACACCAAAATATTACCAGAAGCATTGTTTTATTATTTCTTGGCTGGTTATGGTTCCTGAACACCCTAACACACTATATAATGCATCATACACATAAACACTAGACTTTACACTTAACCTCCAACTAATTAACATAATTTACCATCAAAACTTACACATAACCCCCCCCCCCCCCCTTCATGTTTACGGTCACAAGAAGTGACCCCACTCCCAAATCTTCTCTTGATTCCCCTAAATCTCAATTGATTTTGCTTAGATTGCATAAGATTATGCTTGTACTATTTGAAACATACTAACCATTGGACAAAAGGATTAGTGGATTATAAGAACACTTGAGCACTTCATCTTCATCACACCACATCTCTTCTCCTTTCTCCCTCTCCTTTCGGCCGAACATAGTGCCACCACCACCACCATTTTTCATCCATCATCCAACCATTCCAAGGTCACTACTTGATGTAAGAAGGTGTCTAACGAAGTGTGAAGCTTGTGGATCATCAAGGACCTCTTTTGTTTGCTATTATCCTCCACTTTTGTCATCACCATCATCTTGTGTTCTTCCCTAGCTTAGAGCTAGTAGTAAGACTCTCATAACCTTTGTTACTTCTAATTTTAGTTGGTTAAAAGATGTATTATGTTGTAAATCACAAGAACCCTAAAGAACATAATCATGAATCATGAACATAAAGCTTATATATGATGAAATCTTGATGAAATAGCGATGTTTAGTATATGTATGATACTTGTTGTTGTTTACTTGAGATTATGATGTTGATTATCATAAGAAGCTTGCAAGATTGTGATTAAACACATGATCTAGCAAGTTAGAGGATGATTATGTGTTAACACAGGAAGATCATCCACATATATAAGCATGAACTTGAATAAAAAGATGATTTCTTGAAAAATAATAAACAAAGTAAGCTAGTAATCTTATGAATCTAAGATTTATGAATGGTTTTCCAAAAGAACCAAGTTTAAAATGTGATTCTTAGAAGATCTGGGTTTTTACTTAAATATACACTATTTTTAGTGGTAAAACAAGTGTATAAACACTCATGAAACAAGAAGATCTCACAAAGAAACATTTTTGTAAAATATGTTTACAAGTTGTAAACACCTAAATTCTTCAAGAATGAGATTTTTAAAGTAATAAACACACTTTAAAGGGTAACTAAGTCTAGTAAACATGCCACCGAGTTACTACAAGTTTTTGTGAAAGATCAAGTTCATGTTGTTATGTAAATTGTATAGTTTTGCACTTGGTAAGTGTAGATTGATTATTGATTGTTTGTGATGATTTTTGAAAAGAAAATGATATGCTTAAATAGCATGGACACCTCCATTTTAGGGGAAACGATGGCAAAATTTTCTAAAAATATAAACACTTAAAAAAATATTTTCTAACAAATATTTACAAGTGTATTTTGATCATAGATTTTAAACAAAAACTTTGCCATAATTTTTGTAACAAAAATACAAATATTGGAGTTTGTTTTTACAAATAAAAAAGGGTAAATATATATTTAGAATATATATATATATATATATATATATATATATATACATTAAGACACTTGTGTGAATATTTGTATACTTTGTGAAATAGTTATATTATTTTAGGGTAAAATAATATAATTTAACAAAATACCAAGAATTTACAATCCAAAATAATACCAAGAATATCAAGGAATAAATATATAAGTTACACACTTAATATTGTGAAATCGAACACAAGAACGTAACTTACAAAATATTCCGGAAAATACCGTTACAAATATATTTTTGGTAAATATTATTTTGGATACAATGAATGAAAATATGATTTTTGTAAATATTACAAAGTTATATCATATTTTTGACAAAGTGAAAATATATTATTTTTGGAAGTAAAAATATATTTTCTTAGTATATTTAGAAGATATATGATTTTTGAGAAAAATATATATGTTCTTGAAATACATTATTTTTGGACAAAAATAAGTTATTATATATTTTCTAAGGTGAGACTTGAAAATATATTGTTTTGGAGCTACAAATACAAAAATACATGTATGGAATACCCCCATCCTTGGGAAAGAAATACAAAAATAAATACTTGAGAAGTATTGTACAGAATATTGTTTAACAAATTATTCCAAAACTAAATATAATTTAAAGTTGAAATGATTATTATTTTAACAAGTAATTATAACTTGGAATATTATTGGGAACATAAGAAACGTAACTCAAAAACGTAAATAATAAGGCAAGGCACGGCCCGTTCGTCTAATAGACCTTAGAACATTGTAGGTAGTCGTGTTTGCTGAGGAGTTTTGGGTTACACATACTGAAGACGCAATACTGTGAGTTCATGTCCCCCTTTTTTCTTTTAATTGTTTTCAGTTTTATACTTCGGGGGTGAAATACATGTTACAATTATTACAAACGTTTTATACATGGTATGATTAGCTTAAGGAGGGTTACTTCTAGATCATGTGAGTGGTGGGTATAACACTTAAGGCCATCAATCCTCGTCGTAGGACCGAGGGACATGAGTGATAGATCTATTTGGGTGTAGCGAGCCCACACCCATGAGGACCAGGGTGGCCCATGTGGTGACTATGTCCACAAACTGAAGTCGTGGCAAAATCCGCTAGGTTTGAGTCTTCCTGCACCATTTTCACACATACCATTGGCTTTGCAACCCATTGGTGATCTCTTTTTCCTTATTGCTACATACCAGGGATATACATACATACAAGACATACCTTAAAGGTTTATTCACACACTTATACATGAACTCGCTCAACTTTTGTTGATTTTTCAAATTACATGTATTTCAGGGAACTAAGTGGATCTGGCAGGTGTGTGCATATCGTCAAGCTGCGTCATGAATAAAAGATGTCATTAAAGGTCGTTAGAGTTTAGAAGATGCATACTACTCCCGGACGGGATATATGTTTCTAAACCCGGTTTTACTTAAAGTCTTTTGTCGAGTCTTCATGAACTCATTAAAACAAGTTATGGGTTGTAATTTGAAATTGGTGTCGATGTTTCAAACAGTTGTGTTCTATCGTTTTCAAACTTAATTAATGGATGAACATCTTACGGTTTTTATCATATAGCATTGTTATGATTGAATGCTACGGTATTAAGAAGTCACACCAATAACCACCCTTCCGCAAAAGTCAGGGTGTGACAGCTTGGTATCAGAGCTTCGGTCATAGCGAACTAAGATTCTTTCTCGAGTCTAGACTACGATCATTAGGGCTCTCACGAAAACATTTTTACAAACATGTTTTCATTGCATACACAAAACGTCCAGATCCCGAAAACAAACATTTTTACAAACAAAGCCACGAAACACATTTCAAAATTTATGTTTATAATTCAATCTGAGAGACTGGGGAGTTAGTCTGAGAGACTAGCTGGGGCAGTCTGAGAGACTGGGGAGGTCGGTCTGAGAGACTAGGTAGTTCAGTTTGAGAAACTGTGGAGTTTATTCTAAGAGACTGGGAGATTAGGTCTGAAAGACTGGGAAATTCGGTCTGAGAGACTGGGAGTTTAATCTGAGAGATTCAGTCTGAGAGACTGGGTAGTTAGTCTGAGAGACTAGTTGGGACAGTTTAAGAAACTGGGGAGGTTGGTCTGAGAGACTAAGTAGTTCAGTCTGAGAGACTGGGAGGCTTAGTCTGAGAGGCTAAGTGGGTGGTCTGGGAAGATTAGGATGGATACATGCTTACATTGTTACTGCTTACATGCTTATTTGATGATTGTTGGTATATGTGCATATGTTGTGATTGTTTGTTACAGACACCATGTCCTCATCTGAGAGTGAGTTTTCAGATACCGTAGACCCTATGACCATAGTTTCAGACGACGAGATCAACCCGGACCCAGAGATATTGTCAGATCATACCGATGATTTCCAGTCGTTTGCTTTACCAGATTTTGGCGATGATGTACCACTAGCTGATGGTTTTCCTGGCAAGGATCTACTTCTTGTTCCGATCCCCGATCCTTTGCCCCTTGCTGCATTTCCTCTCGAGGATCTACCTCTTGATGACATGGCTGATGACGACATCGATCTTTTCATTGATGGTCCCCCTGATGCTGTTCCAGTTGGTGATGCTATTGTTGCTCCACTTGTTGATATCCCTGTTGTTGAGATTTCTTCTGACCATTCTGGTCCTGATTCATTCGAGTATGTGCCATCTACTACTTTACATGCTTTAGGATTACAGCGTTATCCCACCGATTCTGATTCTGACACAGCTATGTCTGCCGCACCGGTACCACCACAGGACTTTGAGTTTGATGATGAGTTTGATCCTGTCTTTCCACACGACTTTGACCATGAGCATGAGATTGAGTTTGTCCCCAATGATCAGCCTTTTGAGGCACCTGTCGATCCTGACATGATACCTGCTGATCTTGGGCTTGCACCAGCTGACCCTGAGCATATGATTGCACCCGAGCCTATACCTGCTTACGATCCTCTACCTGAGCATGACCCTGCACCTGCCGATGTACCAGTTGTTGCACCACTATTACCTGACCCTTTACCTGCAGCCGTTGATCATGCTCCTTTTGCAGACCATGTAAATCCCCATTATGCATTCACCCATAATGGGTGGATAGAGGACGACGATGACTTACCTTCTTTTGTTAGACTTGTTACTCCCCCACTTGCACCTACACATGCACCCATTGATATCGCCCTGTTTCATCCACATATGTCTGACATTCACCGCACAGATCTACCGGTCACGTTCCTACTGGATATCCCTCCTCTCTGTCCAGGGGAAGGTCCATCAAGTCAGCAGCCCAGTCACATACCACCTGTGTCAGCAGCTTTTCCCTTTATGCCACAGTTTTCACATACTGCTCCTTTTGCTACTACACCATTGGGCGAGCCACTTATTTGGTTTCCGCCCAACACGATGCCTGTTTCTGATCCATACCATCCCTTCCACATTGGTTATACGAGGGATGATTTGCTTTTGTCGTTACAGCTCCAGCAGGAGATGTTATGTCAGAGAGTCATGGAGTTAGAGAGGGTACCACGTCCTCCACCCTGTGCATGTCAGTCACCATTCGCGACTCCTCCCGCCCCTCTTCTGCCATACCCAGATTTTGACATTCGTTTTCTTACTATGGAGCAGCAGGTTAGTTACCTGCTGCGTGTCGTCCATGCTCTTGAGGAGGATTTAGCGCATTTGCGCAGGTTGCTTTTTGTTCTTCCACCTCCTCCTCCACCACCATCAGCGTAGTTGGTTTTTGGTTTTATGCAGGTAGCATACTTTTGGTGAGAGTGTAGCTATTAAGCTAGATTGCACAACCTTTTTGAAGACCACTTTTTGATTTTTGACTGTTGTAGATTGATGGATGATTTGGACAAGGGTGATGTGACTCTGTAGTCCCTTTTGATATATGGTACATTGTAGAACTTGTAAAACTGTATTTGTGGTCATTGATATATGAAAGCTCAATCGCAACATTCTCATTATATACATTGTTAAATTACTGGTTTATGCTAAGATTGAGATATTATGCGCTTACCTGCTTAATGAAAACCTAATCGTAATATTCTCGTTAGACGTGCTACTAATGATTGTAAGGTACGTACTTATTTGTTATGCTCTCAATTAACATAATTCCATTTACTTGCTTATGCTATGAGTATGCTGTTGCTTGACATGTTGATATGATGATTTATTTCGTGTAAATACATATGATCTCTAAACAACTATTTACACTCCCTGAACAAATGAGACCTGACCAACCCAAACTTTTCGTAGAATATGTCTCAAAAGATCATTCAGCTGCTCATGACCGAGGCAGAACTACAAGCGCACATCGCACAAGCGATAGCACAGCACAAGGCCCTGCGCTCTGAACCCAGCAGGGGTACCTCAGAAAACAACCCACCTCATGGTTGTACCTACTTGTAGTTCCTTGATTGCAAGCCTCCGAATTACGACGGCACTGTAGGTGCCATAGCCTTTGCGAAATGGACTGAAGACATGGATTCTGTTTTTCGAATGAGCGGATGTACGCCAGAGCAACAAGTCCCATATGCGTCTGGATTGTTTCAAGATAGGGCCTGGTCATGGTGGAACTCTCAAATTCGAACAATGGGCAGAGCTGCTACGAATGTTTTAACATGGGGTGAGCTGAAGGAAATGATGCGTAAGGAGTATTGTTCTCAGATGGCGATCCAGAAGTTAGGATTCGAATTCTGGAAGCTAATGATGGAAGGTCCAAAAGTGGCGGAGTACGTACAGAGACTTCACGATTTGTCGCGAGTTGTTCCATACCTAGTGGAATCAGAGATGAAAAGGAGGGAACCATTCATCTTGGGACTGGCGCCTCAGATCCTGCGCTTAATGATGGAATCAGCTCCGCCAACAGCTATCGATGTGATCGAATTAAGTGTGGCGCTCAGTAAAGGAGCGGTTAGATTGGAAAGGCTTTCAAACCCTAACGAGAAGAACGAAACGCAGGTAGAATCATCCGGAAAGAAAAAAAGGAAGCTCACTGACTTCCAGGAGGATACCCGGACGAATGTCGAGAGCAAAGCCAAAAAGGGAAAGGAGTACATGGGCTCCTACCTATGTACGATAACTGCCCACTTCATCACGCTGGGTCATGTAGGGATGGAAGAGGTGATGTTTGCGACAAAGTAGGGCATGTCAAGGAGACGTGTCAGATCGGTATGGGACATGGAAACGAAGGTCAAGATGGCGACGGAAATCATGAAGGAAACAACGGCAACAACGACTATCAAAGTAGGGCCAATGATGAACAAAAACATATTCGAGGTTGTTTTGACTGTGGGGACAAGGAGCATTTCAAGAAAGATTGCCCTAACAACAATCAAGCCAATGTTAAGACTTAATTGGGGACTAAGCCAAGATGTGATAAGTGCAAGTTTCACCATGAAGGTCGATGCCAGAAGCCTAAGTGCGGAAAGTGGGGACACAACAAGGATGCCTGTTGGAAGCGTGGGGCACTTTAGAAAAGATTGCCCAAGGAGGACTAACCAAGACCATGAAGGGGCATCCAGCATCGGAGCTCGTAAAGCATGCCAGGATCCAGATATGGTTGCTGGTACGTTCTCGGACAACCAAAATTTTGCATCTATGTCATTTGATACCAGTGCCGACCATAGCTTTGTATCTCATGAATTTAGGAATATCACTGGTTTAGTAAAAGGGTAAGTTGAATAACCTGCGCTCAATAGAACTAGCTAATAGGAAACCCCGACGTGGTAATTGGGATGGACCAGTTGTCAAGCAATCAAACGGAGGTTTTTATCCGCACCCCAATGACGAACGACGAAGCAATCGCGACTCATGAAGCAGGATACGCCTCTATAAATCACTAGTACTTGAGGGCACGAGAGTGTTCACACCAAAGAATGTGTTGCCTTCCTAGCACACATTATGGACAGGGAAGCCGCTAAGCCGAAGTTGGAAGGTATCCCTGTGATAAGGGAATAGCCTGAAGTCTTCCCCCAAAGGCTTGCCTGAATTACCTCCTCAACGACGAGTCGAATTTCGCTTCGATTTAATTCCAGGCGCCGCGCCTGCAGTCAATGCACCTTAGCGACTTACACCTTCGGAGAGGCAAGGATTGACAGTGTAGCTTCAGTAGATTATAAAGAAGGAAGCTAACAGACCAAGTTTCCCGTTTTGAGTAACCCTGGTTTCGCTCGTCAAAAAGAAGGACAATGATTTTCAAATGAGCATCAACTACCAGGAGCCGAACGAGCTAACCAACAAGAGTCGGTAACTCCTGCCGAAGATCAACGAATTATTTAGCTAACTGTGAGGATCTAACTTCTATATCTCGACCGATCGACGATCGAGTGTCATTAGCTGTGAATTCAGGAAGAAAGTAAACCGGGAAATTGTGGGACAATAACTTGTTTTAAACATACACAAAAATTGTGTTTCCTACGCAATGCACAAAACAGTTTTGCACAGAATACGAAACTTTGAAAACTTGTGCTTAATCCTTTGGGAACCCAGGCCAAAACTCGTAGAGGTTGTCACTTGGGAACCACACCTGCTAATTCAAGCAAACCCCATTATCCTTACAAACTTCTTTTGTTGAAATTTCCGCTTTTGTTTCTAGCGAGTAGATGCTTGCATCTCTACTCCCCTTAATAGTAGTTGCATCACGCCAATTTTCTTCGCTGAGAGCGAACACACATTTGCTTCGATACTGGGTTATTTCTTCATTTTAGCGAACACTCATTATTTCAGTACTCGGAAACTTATATGTCACACATGCACCTTTTGCTACGCATGTGGTTTCGTTTTGAACAAACGCTTCATTAAGATTCAAATATTAATTTGATAAACCCAATTACTGATTTGTGACTCGAATGACCTACATTATTGTAATTGTTGGCTCTTTTATTATCAAGCCATCACATTTTCTTGAGACTCCTTTTATTTCAAGTTGCATTCAAGGTTTGTCTTCGTAACCATGCTGAAATTCCCTTGTTGATACATACGTTTATTATCAGGCTACGCCGAAACCAAGTTCAATTGCTTGAACTTATCCATTTCGCATATTCAATTTAAAACGTCATATGATGTATTGGGAGCATCATATTCAAATATTTTTGCAAATGTTCTTTTGTTTCGAGCCGTGGTAGACTTACTTGGTCTACGACTCCACTAAATCGTTTGTTGATTCCGATGCCTTACGGTGATACTTTAACAAAATTGAAGCTGACGCACCTCATACACAGAGTTGGTTGTCTATTCATTTGTTTTAAATCCGTTTTGTTTATCACGATTAAAGCAATCTCAGCACAGTTGTGTGTTAAGATAATTGATGTGTGCAAAATGCAACATATAAATTACATCAATTGTGGCATAAAACTAACCCTTTTTTGGTACTAATGTTGGAAAAAGTGTGCTTTTGTCTTCCTTTTGTATTTTCGAGATTAAATGAGCTCAAATTAACAAAAGAAGCAAAAAGACATCAAAATCTAACATATATACAAGAAAAGGAACAAGACGTGACATGCCCGACCCCACGACAGCATCTTCCCAAGCAAAACAAGATAACAGAAGACTGAACACGCCCCGTGCTCAGCCAGCACGGGGGCGTGCCCAATTGTCAGCAGAAAAGACAAAGTGGTAGAAGCTTCTATTGCCCACCACGGGGCCGTGCTCAGCGGACACGGGGGCGTGGTCAACTAATAAGACAAGCTGCATTAAATGAAGAAAGAGAAGGATGTGGACACGAGGCCGTGCCCACTGGACACGGGGCCGTGCCCGAGCTTCTATTCAGCCTATAAATAGGAGTGCTTGGCTCAAGCTCAAACCATCCCTTGGCACACCACCTCTCTCACACTTCATCCACCACCCACCACCACCATAACACCATCATCCACCACCATCATCCATTGTCCATCATAGAGTGTGTGAGTCGTCTCGGGATCCAAGATTGATCGTAAGAGTTCTTGACAATCAAGGCCATGTTTGCCTAAGTCTCTTACATCACTTGGTGAAGACAAGTGTCTAGTGTAATACTTTTTATTTCTAATCTTTTCGCACTTTTTACTTGGTTTTGTATTAATGACTGTAATAACTAGTTTCTTATGTTGAAGGTGATTCTTCCTTATCGTTTGTCCGTGGTGTCTTGGCATTATTTTACTGTCTATATAAAATAAAAGATTTTCACCATTCATATCTCCACGGTCTATATGGAGGTATGTTGGCTACCTGGTCGGGGGTTAAGGGAACGGTTTGGTAAGAGTCTTGCCATTGTTCAGCGTTTAGAGGTCCTGCAATGGACCTGGGTCAAATTTAGTAGGACCTCCTTCAATACTTAACGGTATTGGATGGCGGGGGTCCAAACTCTTTGATCCCCTCATAAGTTAACTACTATTAATACTATAACCCGGCTATTTAGGATTGTATCCCTGCTGACTCAGACTACTTAGTCGAGGGTAACGTCACCTCCAAAAGAGGGGCCTACCATAATTTGCATTAATAACTTAATTAATTATCTTTCAATAATCCGACCCTTTAGGATTGTATCCTTGCTGACTCAAACTACTGGGTTGAGGGTAACGTCACCTTCAAAAGAGGGGCCTACTACAATAACTAAGATAATCTCTTAAATAAGTGCAAAAGTGCGGAAATAATCAAAGGTTACACTATACACGAGTCGGAACCAAGTGATTCATCTTGTCTATCTGTTTTTTCTTTTATTTTTATTTTCATCATTTTTAGTTAGTTTTTATTTTTCTTAGCTTAAAACAATTTTCTAAACTTTTTGATTTGATTAGACGTTGAGGATAAACCGGTACTAAAAGCTCTTGTGTCCTTGGATGACCTCGGTATCTTGCCAACATTATACTACGCTCACGATGGGTGCACTTGCCCATATGTGTGTTTAGTGTGAGTAAAATATCGTGTTTTATAAATTTAAAACTTGACTAAAAAGGTGTTAAAGGGGCTTAAAATATACACCTAATATATATAACACTTCACACGCATCAAGTTTTTGGCGCCGCTGCCGGGGACACAAGGATTTTAAGAAAGTTAGGAATCAACGGCCTAATCGTTTTTTCTTATTTTTCATTTTTTTTAGGATTTTTCTTAATTTTTCAGCTTCTGCAGAACTCAGCAAGGGCCGTGCCCGCTGAACACGCCCCGTGCCCAATCATTGGAACTGGCAATCCTGTTTTAAGTCAGACAGTAAGCTGAACACGGGGCCGTGCCCACTCAACACGCCCCCGTGCCCAAGTTTCAGTTACTGAAAACAGAACCGTAAGATCCCGACGGTTGGTAATTTCTGACACAAACTGTAACACCTGTGCCTCCACGGCCATCAAACAAATACCAAACCAATGAAATATTATATTTCATACTTGGGATTTTTAAAATTATGTGTATCTTTTACACATATCAACTCTTGTTTGATTTTAAGCTTTAAATCGCTTTCTGGAGGGTTATACGCGCTCTGATGCGTAAATATAACCAGTTTAATCCAACGAACACTCCGGAATAGTGAAATAGGCTTAACATACCTTAAATAACCTTTACATAACTTAGATATAAGTTTTGGAAGGTTTGGTGTGGTGAAATCAAAGTTTAATCGCTTACAGGGACTAAAGTTGACAAACTGCGAAAGTATGCCAATTTGAACTGTAACAGACCTTCCGGAACATGACCATAAGTTAAACATACCATAAATATCCTTCACATAGCTTAGAAATAGGCTTTGAGGTGTTCGGTATGCTAAAATAAACTTTTGTGTCATTCAGGGACTAAAAGTGTCAAAAAGTGCACAAGTTTGCATTTTCGCGCATAACTTACGTTCTGAATACATCTGGACATCCAAAAATTTATGTAAGCATGACTACATTATATTTTAGTGTTCGCCTTAAGAAAAATCCATTCGTCGCGTCATTTGGATTGTTTTTCGCGCTTATGCGCATTCCGTCGTAATTAAGCGAACATCGCGATCGTACGACCAAACGAACCGACATCCGAGATATTTTTGAGCATGTTTTGAGTTCCCTATACTTTAACTTCATTTTAGAGCCTTGAAATGAGGTTAACGGGGTTCAAACGCATCGAAAATCGCTTAAACGGGCTGCAGGGACCATTTCTGCCAATTTTGAAAGTTGCTGAAACAAGGGGGGGTGCTAGCGTAGCGCGACTGCCTAATGCCTTGGCAGTAGCGCTACGCGACTGCCTATTCTGGGCAGAAACATGCAGAAAACTCATTTTTCGCATTTTCGGGACCAGATTCGATGGATCGACAGCTGTTTACAGCTGTTTTGCACTCCCAAATCCTTTGCCACATGTTGATAGCCTATGGTTAGTGCCAATTTAGTCACCATAACCTTCCGACACTTGTACGGACATGATTAAGGCACGAGTTTCGACAAACGATCTTAACGGTTCGGGTATTCCTATAAATACCCCACCCCCTTTACTTCATTTCTCACAAATCTGATCATTTGGGCTCTAAGTTGGAACCTTCGTTTCATACCTGAGCTATTTTGATCTGGGTTAGCATTCGGGGACCCTCCGTAAGTATTCTTTCATTCTTTTCCTTATTTTACTGCTTTTCGAGTCAGAAAGTCAAACTTTGTTTGACTTTCAGCGTTGACCAGTAATGGTCAATGCGAAGTTCGTTTGAACTTCGCAACGTGAGTGTAATCACGTTGGTTATAGTCCCTTGGGACTATGCCCACTGATTACCACGTTGTCTAGGGTCGTAGGGTAGGCGATCTAATAAATCGCCTATACCTTCGAACCCGACCCAGTTTGGTCGATCATTAGGATCCGACCAAATACATTAGGTGACCCTAGTATAGGGCATAACCTTCCGAGGTTATACCCTATGGTCACATCGTTTAAGTAGTTGTATGATAGGTAGTTTATATGCCTTAGATAAATTACCAGAATACCCTTTTAATGTATAATTGGTAATTAAGCATATGTAACCTAAACTTTTGTCACATAACTGATTATGTAACATGTTTAGGCATATAACACTTGTCATAGGACTAGTTAGACGGTCCGAACGCGTTTCACGCGCACGACGCGTTAAAGTAGCATAAGTTACCTTAATGGGTCGCGATGGGTCGATAATACTTAGGTTAAGTTTCATTTAGTATGTAGGCTTTGTTAAACCATATCATATGAGTTCCTACACTCATTTGGTTTACAAACCCTCCTGCTACCCAGTCTTCCGATTTAGGTCCGGTTTATTTAAATAGTTTTAGATTGCCGACTGATTCCGTGCTCTCTCTAGCTTTGTTTGGTTGTTGTTCAAGACCTCCAAGCATCCTCAGGCGAGTACATTCTTCCCCTATTTTACTGTTTTCAATTGTTTTGGGGTGACTCATATGTGCTAAATGTTTTCGATGTTATAACGATGGTTTCAAAAACAATTAAGGCGATTTATACAAAACTAATAACGATTTCATAAAGTGAACAAACTTGTTGGTTGTGTTTACATAACAAATGACATTCATTAGCAATGATCAAGCCGACCAGTATTAGGTTATGGTACCATAGGATCTGACTAATCCCGTTATTTACTACACCCGTGGTTATGTGTGGGTATGGTAGGTAGCGACTGAATCTGTAATTGTTAACTTACCCTATGGAGGTTTGTTAATACGAAAACGAGAAGCGACGAAAACGAGAAGCGACGAGAGTCACGAAGGTTTGAATGTTATTAGCGAGACGACCATATAAGTAGTTTCACGACCTAAAACGAATTAAACGATTTACGATTGGGTTTCACACGATGTTTTAACGATTGGGTAACGATTGGGTTTCACACGATGTTTTAACGATTGGGTAAACATTTGTACATGATTTACATTGGGCATGAACATTACTTGGGTGGTTTGGTTTGGATTAAGTGATTAAGTAACAATGCGTGTGGAATATGATACAAGCATGGTGGATACGCCGCTGGTACTTCCTATATATAAGTGTTTGTATGGTATTACATATTGTAGCGTTATTTGAATCATTTCAACTCGAGACATAGAACATTTTATACAAGTAACATACTTTTCACAAGACATTTATTTACAAACAACTTATCTTATACAAACTCATTTTTCATGGTTATTCATTTAATCATGCATTATTTTCTTATTTATACATATCACCTGAACTTATCATTGTTTTTCAAATAATTTACTAAAACAAATGTTTTTGGGTTAAGAGTCATGGCTACGAGGTTTTACAAATTATAACCCGCTTGATTTGAGTTGGTTAATTAAGTTGCAATATTATACTCTTTTCAAAAACAAGGTTTTTAAATAAAGTATTGCAACGTCTAAACTAGCCATGATTTCGACACTCCTACAAAACCTATGTACTCGCCAGCATTTCTTTGCTGACCTCGTTTTCACATATGTTTCAGGTATTGTTGAATGATATCGATTGATAAGATGCATGCTCACATAGGACTGGACAAGGCCTTAGTGACTCAATAACAATGATAGACTATGTTTAAATAGTGTATTTAGATTTCAAGACGATGTAATTGTTCAATGTTTAATAAAACGAAACACTTTTGATATCCATGGTTATGAAACATTAATTCTGTTGCAACACGCCCCGATGTTTCCGCCGCGATTTGTTGTTTTACGCGGTCGGGGTGTGACAGAAAAGATGGTATCAGAGCCAATGGTTATAGGGAATTAGGTTATTAGTAATGCTTTGACCTAGTCTATAACTTTCTTAGGACCCTAACGCGAGTTTACTTGCGTTTAGTCATAAAACAATACCGTCACCTATCCTTAGGCGACGACCACAACAAGAACCTATATTTCAAAACCGCTTTGAAAAATTAATCATCTGTTCTAGGATGATTGATTACTAGGTTTTGAACCCTCTATTGTAAGGTTTTGAACTCTCTATTATATGGTTTTGAACCTCTTTGAGTTTTCAAAACTTCGTCAAGGTTTTGGGTTTTAAATAATGTGAACACGTGCAAACTGGAAGGGTGAATGCCTGTATTCTGGGTTTTCTGGCTAGGCAAGCACTTCGTATACATCTCATCAGACGCGAGACCAGTTGTGCTTACCTGGGAATTCTTGGGATGAGTGTTCACTTATTAGGCGAGCATGTCTTCGCGATACATTATTTTTGATCCATCTACTTTGATTAGTCACCGTCTCATTTGTTTGCCTTAGGTAACAAACAAATGATCGCAATTTTCATGCGTTATCATTCTGTTTTGATTGTCCAATAATCTTTCACCTGTTTCTCCCTATGCCTTTCTTTTTCTTCAAGAATGTCTCTTCATCACGATGACGCCCAGATATCTGAGCAAGCAGCCAAAATTCGCTCAGCGAATAGGCGAAGTAGCCCTGAAGACTGTTGAATTAGCTACTGCCATGTATCATCTCCAGGATGAAGCCACTCAAGAGTCACCAAGACAGGCAGGACCTAGTCAGGTGACAGCACCATCAGCCAAGAAACAAATCGAGGAATCAAAGACCATGGATGAACGATCCCCTAAGAAGTCAAAGAAGCGAAAGGCTTCTCAGAACTTCGCCATGGTCGCTCACAATGGTAAAGCAGTCCCCAACCAACCAGCTCAACCCCCTGCTAGGTGTGTATGGCTTTTCCTATGATACCTACATCAAGGAACTATGTACCTTACAACCTACTCTTGTGATTTCTCTCTCTCAAATGATTGCTCATGATTCCCTCGAAAATTTTAAGTACTCGTTTCACTCTAAGAAACAAAGTACAGAAAATTTAGTGACATTATGAGTAATCGTGCTTTTCGCACATCTGTGCCTTTAAATCCTTGGTTAGATAACTAAGGGTATTTTCAAATCTCATACCCATTACGTTTTGATTTTTCAACATACACAGTACCAGTATTTCAAAACAATCTTCATGATCTCAAAACATTTCATATAGTTTGAAAACAATTTTTCTAGATGCATTGTCTGTGTTATTTCAAAAACATTGGCCATGTTATCAAAACCAACCTTTCTAATTTCAAAATATTTCATATAGTCTGAAGACAATATTAACACAATACATTTTCTGATCAAGTGCATGATTTCGAAAAGCATCATTCATGTCTTTCAAAAACCTTATACATAATTTCAAAATTCATCTCGCATGAATTTAAAAACATTTTTTTGTAAATATATCTACCTAATACACCTACTTTATTTCAAAAGTATTATATATAAGGTTTCAAAAACGTTAAACACCTTTTTCTTAAAAGAACCCCATGCATAGTTTTCAAAAATATTTTCCTCATACATTGACTTAACCTTCAAAATTCTGCTTCATATGTCGCCTTGGCATATCTAGCATCTCAATTTCATAAGCATTTTTTACTTCATGTTTTGACATAAGCACGTCTAGTGCAAGGTATCAAAACATCTTCAACTTCTAAAATCCATAAGGGATCTTTTTATCTTCACAATTAGATCCTTGTGGATGATCATCATTCAAATCAGAGTCCTTAATTGGATTCCTCATATACCTAAATTCGAACATTTCGGTTCCTTAAAATCGAAATCGAATTCTTTCTTTTAAAGATCTTTCTATCTTTATAGTTAGATTCTTGATAATGTTTAAAGTACCAAATGAAATCCACGAGATGGATTCCTAGTGTGCTTTAAATACATGTACTCTGTTAGCAGAACAAACTTCTAGTTAAACAATTTTGTGGTTATATGATATGTGTTTATGTGTCCTCCTCTATGATTTTTGTGTTTTTGTATACTCTGGATATTCGTTATCCAAATCCTCGCAGGATCTTTTCATATCTTCATATGAGAGATTCGTAGCAGGATATTCAAAAGGTACTACCTTAAATCCTTAATGGGCTTCTATGTAATAGTTAAGACCCTTGGATTATATAGTACTGCTCCTTGATTCATTAGAGACCTTTTTAGTGGTCTAGTCAAAAGATTGATTCGCAATCTGGTTAAAGAATGACATCTAGTGATGTAGCTGGACAGACACCTTGATAGTCTATTTAGATCATCTATTGATTTAGTCAAAAGGACTCTATGGCAGTCTAGTTACACTCATCACAGGTATGTTCATTTGGTTTTACCCTACACATTATAAAATAGACTGTGTGAACTGTGCAAGGAATTGTCTAATTATGGACGCGTACATAATTATGAAATTTAGTGCATAGGAACCCAGTAAGGTTTATTATGTGTAAGAACCAATAGTGACAAAAATAACGAAATGAGAACGATGTAATGGAGGTACGGTGGACGCACCAATGACGCTTCATATACTTGTATATAAGTATCCCTCTTACATTGCAAACATAATGTTATTAAGGTTACTAGAAGTTCAAGAACCCTAACCAATGTTGTTCGATCTTTTCAATTTCATGTTCTCAAGCTCTCACAAGTTTCCTCTAAATAAATTTCGGGACGAAATTTCCTAAAGTAGGGGAGACTGTAACACCTGTGCCTCCACGGCCATCAAACAAATACCAAACCAATGAAATATTATATTTCATACTTGGGATTTGTAAAATTATGTGTATCTTTTACACATATCAACTCTTGTTTGATTTTAAGCTTTAAATCGCTTTCTGGAGGGTTATACGCGCTCTGATGCGTAAATATAACCAGTTTAATCCAACGAACACTCCGGAATAGTGAAATAGGCTTAACATACCTTAAATAACCTTTACATAACTTAGATATAAGTTTTGGAAGGTTTGGTGTGGTGAAATCAAAGTTTAATCGCTTACAGGGACTAAAGTTGACAAACTGCGAAAGTATGCCAATTTGAACTGTAACAGACCTTCCGGAACATGACCATAAGTTAAACATACCATAAATATCCTTCACATAGCTTAGAAATAGGCTTTGAGGTGTTCGGTATGCTAAAATAAACTTTTGTGTCATTCAGGGACTAAAAGTGTCAAAAAGTGCACAAGTTTGCATTTTCGCGCATAACTTACGTTCTGAATACATCTGGACATCCAAAAATTTATGTAAGCATGACTACATTATATTTTAGTGTTCGCCTTAAGAAAAATCCATTCGTCGCGTCATTTGGATCGTTTTTCGCGCTTATGCGCATTCCGTCGTAATTAAGCGAACATCGCGATCGTACGACCAAACGAACCGACATCCGAGATATTTTTGAGCATGTTTTGAGTTCCCTATACTTTAACTTCATTTTAGAGCCTTGAAATGAGGTTAACGGGGTTCAAACGCATCGAAAATCGCTTAAACGGGCTGCAGGGACCATTTCTGCCAATTTTGAAAGTTGCTGAAACAAGGGGGGGTGCTAGCGTAGCGCGACTGCCTAATGCCTTGGCAGTAGCGCTACGCGACTGCCTATTCTGGGCAGAAACATGCAGAAAACTCATTTTTCGCATTTTCGGGACCAGATTCGATGTATCGACAGCTGTTTACAGCTGTTTTGCACTCCCAAATCCTTTGCCACATGTTGATAGCCTATGGTTAGTGCCAATTTAGTCACCATAACCTTCCGACACTTGTACGGACATGATTAAGGCACGAGTTTCGACAAACGATCTTAACGGTTCGGGTATTCCTATAAATACCCCACCCCCTTTACTTCATTTCTCACAAATCTGATCATTTGGGCTCTAAGTTGGAACCTTCGTTTCATACCTGAGCTATTTTGATCTGGGTTAGCATTCGGGGACCCTCCGTAAGTATTCTTTCGTTCTTTTCCTTATTTTACTGCTTTTCGAGTCAGAAAGTCAAACTTTGTTTGACTTTCAGCGTTGACCAGTAATGGTCAATGCGAAGTTCGTTTGAACTTCGCAACGTGAGTGTAATCACGTTGGTTATAGTCCCTTGGGACTATGCCCACTGATTACCACGTTGTCTAGGGTCGTAGGGTAGGCGATCTAATAAATCGCCTATACCTTCGAACCCGACCCAGTTTGGTCGATCATTAGGATCCGACCAAATACATTAGGTGACCCTAGTATAGGGCATAACCTTCCGAGGTTATACCCTATGGTCACATCGTTTAAGTAGTTGTATGATAGGTAGTTTATATGCCTTAGATAAATTACCAGAATACCCTTTTAATGTATAATTGGTAATTAAGCATATGTAACCTAAACTTTTGTCACATAACTGATTATGTAACATGTTTAGGCATATAACACTTGTCATAGGACTAGTTAGACGGTCCGAACGCGTTTCACGCGCACGACGCGTTAAAGTAGCATAAGTTACCTTAATGGGTCGCGATGGGTCGATAATACTTAGGTTAAGTTTCATTTAGTATGTAGGCTTTGTTAAACCATATCATATGAGTTCCTACACTCATTTGGTTTACAAACCCTCCTGCTACCCAGTCTTCCGATTTAGGTCCGGTTTATTTAAATAGTTTTAGATTGCCGACTGATTCCGTGCTCTCTCTAGCTTTGTTTGGTTGTTGTTCAAGACCTCCAAGCATCCTCAGGCGAGTACATTCTTCCCCTATTTTACTGTTTTCAATTGTTTTGGGGTGACTCATATGTGCTAAATGTTTTCGATGTTATAACGATGGTTTCAAAAACAATTAAGGCGATTTATACAAAACTAATAACGATTTCATAAAGTGAACAAACTTGTTGGTTGTGTTTACATAACAAATGACATTCATTAGCAATGATCAAGCCGACCAGTATTAGGTTATGGTACCATAGGATCTGACTAATCCCGTTATTTACTACACCCGTGGTTATGTGTGGGTATGGTAGGTAGCGACTGAATCTGTAATTGTTAACTTACCCTATGGAGGTTTGTTAATACGAAAACGAGAAGCGACGAAAACGAGAAGCGACGAGAGTCACGAAGGTTTGAATGTTATTAGCGAGACGACCATATAAGTAGTTTCACGACCTAAAACGAATTAAACGATTTACGATTGGGTTTCACACGATGTTTTAACGATTGGGTAACGATTGGGTTTCACATGATGTTTTAACGATTGGGTAAACATTTGTACATGATTTACATTGGGCATGAACATTACTTGGGTGGTTTGGTTTGGATTAAGTGATTAAGTAACAATGCGTGTGGAATATGATACAAGCATGGTGGATACGCCGCTGGTACTTCCTATATATAAGTGTTTGTATGGTATTACATATTGTAGCGTTATTTGAATCATTTCAGCTCGAGACATAGAACATTTTATACAAGTAACATACTTTTCACAAGACATTTATTTACAAACAACTTATCTTATACAAACTCATTTTTCATGGTTATTCATTTAATCATGCATTATTTTCTTATTTATACATATCACCTGAACTTATCATTGTTTTTCAAATAATTTACTAAAACAAATGTTTTTGGGTTAAGAGTCATGGCTACGAGGTTTTACAAATTATAACCCGCTTGATTTGAGTTGGTTAATTAAGTTGCAATATTATACTCTTTTCAAAAACAAGGTTTTTAAATAAAGTATTGCAACGTCTAAACTAGCCATGATTTCGACACTCCTACAAAACCTATGTACTCGCCAGCATTTCTTTGCTGACCTCGTTTTCACATATGTTTCAGGTATTGTTGAATGATATCGATTGATAAGATGCATGCTCACATAGGACTGGACAAGGCCTTAGTGACTCAATAACAATGATAGACTATGTTTAAATAGTGTATTTAGATTTCAAGACGATGTAATTGTTCAATGTTTAATAAAACGAAACACTTTTGATATCCATGGTTATGAAACATTAATTCTGTTGCAACACGCCCCGATGTTTCCGCCGCGATTTGTTGTTTTACGCGGTCGGGGTGTGACACAAACATGAGTGATACTGATACTTTTTACTTTCGGCACTCTTATGGTACTATGTGGTGTCAATTATGTGGTGGTAACCATAAGGAATTAAAATGCTATTTTCTAAATTATAAGCCCCACTATATAGACCCATCGTTTCCTAGTATCCTTAAGAGGGGCGAAAGTAAAAATAATCCCTATCTCTCCCTCGAATGCTCCCAACCGGATTTTCTAGGAGAAATGCTTCTCGATGAATTATTTCAACTAGAGGATCTAATTATTTATTGGTTAAAAGAACTTAGGAAAGATTTCAATGATCTTTTCCAAGACGATAACCAAGAAGGAGGGTTGGAAACGCATTCAAACAACTTCGTTGTTTCCGAAGATACTCCTAACTCTAGTGAGGACTTGAGCGATAGTCGTCCCTGTGTCGATTGTGCCGTGAAGGACTCCCCATCAACTTCGTTTGATGCATACATAGACCTGAGCGATTCAACATACACCTTCTTTAACGAGAGCCCGGAAAAGGGTTGGACTTGTCCACCTACATATAGCATAGGAATCACCCTCACCGACAACCTCTTGCGTTCTCGTCTCAATCTAGAGCAATTAAGGTATCTTAGGCACTTTGGGGTTGTTCCATCCAGTAAGGAACCGCCCGATCCGGAAAAGTTCCTTGAAAATAGACGAATTCCTTAAGACAGCTTCTAGACACGGGGCCGTGTCCAGGTCAGCACGCCCCCGTGTCCACCTAAAGATTCTCTTCTGATTTTGTCAGAATACGGACAAAAATGTGTCAGGATTCCAACTGCACACGGGGCCGTGTCCAGCCGACACGGGGCCGTGCGCAACGTACTATCGTTTTCTATAAATGCAGCCAAGAATCCTGCACATTTGAACCATTCCAGGGACAGAGATTTGGGGAATATTCTCACATACCATCCTAGGTATTTTCTAAAAGAAGTTTCTCAACTATCCTCTTGTCCTTTCCTCTTTTATCCACTATCATCTTCTTCAATTTTTCTCATGCTTCCATTAAAGCTTGAACCTTCCATAATTTCAAGCCTTATTGAGATGTTTGTTAGATTTTTGTTCATGGAATCTTGTTAAAAATAAGTTCTACAACAATGTTTTAAGTTGTTTATGTTCAAAAATGCTTTAAAAATCATGAAAACAATTTGAAACCCCAAGATTCCTTGTTCCTAAATCCTGCAGATATCTGAACACGGGGCCGTGTTCGCTGAACACGGGGCCGTGTTCGCTGAACACGGGGCCGTGTTCGCTGAACACGGGGCCGTGTCCGAAGTACTGGTTCCATAAAATTGAACTCTTTTCGGTATGTTTTCTCAGAATGGCAAGCAGAACTAGCGGAAACTCTTCGTCGCATTCCAGGAACAACCGGCAGAGGAGAAGATCATCAACGGTTGAAGATTCTCTTGTAAACTATGTTTACGCCTTAAGAGAAGCCCTTGATGAAGTGACAAGTGTGGAAGAGGCATTGGTTGACCGTATTAACCATTTAACGGTGGGACTAGAAGGATGTCTCCGGGAAGTCAACCTTTTGCACCAAAGGTTGAACCTTCTCGCCTCTCCTCCTTTGGTGCCAATTATCACCCAAAGGGCATGGAATGTGGTACCGGAACCCCCTCGAGACGTACTACAAGGGGTTCCGATCGGTGTCGTTCCCCCTCCACAAGATGTTGAGGAACATGAAGTCGCATCCCTTCTCCCAAGGGAGATAGAAGAATGGCTCTAGCAACATCTAGGGGACACCGTTCGGCTCGGAGTTCTACAAGGATTTTAGACCGGAAGTCTATTTCCGGAATTTTGATTCTTATTGAAGAAGTAGAGCTCCTTAGGAAGACTTTACGGATCACTTGACCTATCTAATATTAGGACTTTTAACTTTAATTTTCTGCTTTATTTTTCATTTTTTTAGGACTATTATGTAATTCTCTCTATGACTAATGAATGATGGTTTTAGTTAATTTGGTGTTTTGGGTGGTGTTGAAATGAATGAAACACACTTGAGATGGCAAAGGATACAAGGGAACATGAACCAGCACCCCATGCAGAAAAACAGGACCGTCCGACAAAATTCTTCGTTTACAGTAAGTTCGGCACGGGCCGTGTCCGCCCAACACGGCCCCGTGCTGCACAGTCTGTAGAAAAGACCCAGTTCAGGTAACTGGACACGGGCCGTGTTCACCCAACATGCCCCTGTGTCCAGGCTTCTGTTTCTCTTGATTTAATTTTGTTACTGGCACTTGAACACGGGGCCGTGCCCGGACAACACGGGGCCGTGTTCAGCGCCCAGTAACACAAAATTTTTGCTTTTTACACCTTTTTACACATTCAATCAACCTAAAAACTTATTTTTGGGACACATTGAGGACAATGTGTAATTTAAGTGTGGGGGGGATGCTAAAACCTTGAATCTTGCAAGTCCTAAATACAAGCCTTACACAAAACTCTATTGGAACCGCTAATCACCCCAAATTTTTTTCAAAAAAAATTTCAATTTTTTTTACTTGTCTAGGTTTAACTTGGGAATTTCAAAATTCTAAAAAGGTTATATTTTTACGAATTTACAACCGATAGCGTCGTGATAAAAAGAACCAACATAAGAAAATTATGAAAAGGCATGGCAAACTTAGTTAAAATTTGATTATATATACTTGATCACATAAAAACTCATTCCCACAAAAGTGAGTTTTGAGCCTTTATTGAGCATACAATTACATATCATTAGACTAAATGCTCATTTTTCGTTTCTTGTGTGAATAGACGCTTGGTTCTTACGACTCTAGAACTTTCCATGACGATACATTCTCGGTCCTTACCAACTTAAACCCGAGTAAGTAAATGATGGAGGCATTAGGACTAACCCTTTTTATTTCTACACCATTATTTTTCTTTTTTTTACCACCTACCCAAAATCCCCCTAGTTAGCCCCTTTGAGCCTAAACCTTTTCATTTCATAACCCAAACCAAACACCCTTTACCCACCAAAATCTTTTTCATTTTTAACCCTTTGTTTTAGTAACAAGCTCGATTTGTCGTATGACTTTTCAAAAAAAAAATATATATATATATATATATATGTGTTGATGATGAAGCAAAAGAAAATAAACAAACAAGTTCATCAAAAATAACTTTGTTTGAATAATAGCTTCATCAAAATAAAAGTTACAAAAAAAAAATTAAAAAGTCTTACGTAAACCGACGCTTGTTACGCTTTTCGCCCTTTTTTTCTACTAACCACTAACCCAACCACCTACCTTTAACCCAAGCCTAACCCTTCACCCACAAAGTCCTCTTGATATTTACAAAGGTATATAAGTTAAAAAGGAGGAGGATTGATTGCTTGGCAAGCCTATGGTAGGAGTAAGTTC
This sequence comes from Helianthus tuberosus, assembly GCA_030545235.1. NCBI lineage: Eukaryota > Viridiplantae > Streptophyta > Magnoliopsida > Asterales > Asteraceae > Helianthus > Helianthus tuberosus. Next base: position 138,421 of record JARYGA010046452.1, on the reverse strand, counting down.
CATGCCGCTCTCGAGTGATCCACAAAAATACATTTTCGGCCGAGTGTTGAGTGATCCCCGTGAGGTATGTGAACTTGTATATAAATAAAATTTTAAAGAGGCATGTTATGCCCTAATAAGTAATTTATCTTATGAAAAGTTTTAAATAAATCATGATGAATAGGATTGTAAATAAATAAAAATAAAACTAAATAAAGAATCTTGGAAATCCCGACACTCTATGACAAGCCCAAAAACCTTCTTCTCTGCCCATTCCATTTGGGAGAGTAATAGCCACATATTAAAGAGTTTTGCTTGAGGACAAGCAAAGATTCAAGTGTGGGGGTATTTGATGTGTGCAAAATGCAACATATAAATTACATCAATTGTGGCATAAAACTAACCCTTTTTTAGTACTAATGTTGGAAAAAGTGTGCTTTTGTCTTCCTTTTGTATTTTCAGGATTAAATGAGCTCAAATTAACAAAAGAAGCAAAAAGACATCAAAATCTAACATAAATACAAGAAAAGGAACAAGACGTGACATGCCCGACCCCACGACAGCATCTTCCCAAGCAAAACAAGATAACAGAAGACTGAACACGCCCCGTGCTCAGCCAGCACGGGGGCGTGCCCAAGTGTCAGCAGAAAAGACAAAGTGGTAGAAGCTTCTATTGCCCACCACTGGGCCGTGCTCAGCGGACACGGGGCCGTGGTCAACTATAAGATTCGCACAATCTAAGCAAATCTTCATAGTACAAAGATTCTTCTGCACACGGGGTCGTGCTCAGCGGACACGGGGGCGTGGTCAACTAATAAGACAAGCTGCATTAAATGAAGAAAGAGAAGGATGTGGACACGGGGCCGTGCCCGAGCTTCTGTTTAGCCTATAAATAGGAGTGCTTGGCTCAAGCTCAAACCATCCCTTGGCACACCACCTCTCACACACTTCATCCACCACCCACCACCACCATAACACCATCATCCACCACCATCATCCATTGTCCATCATAGATTGTGTGAGTCGTCTCGGGATCCAAGATTGATCGTAAGAGTTCTTGACAATCAAGGCCATGTTTGCCTAAGTCTCTTACATCACTTGGTGAAGACAAGTGTCTAGTGTAATACTTTTTATTTCTAATCTTTTTGCACTTTTTACTTGGTTTTGTATTAATGAATTTAATAACTAGTTTCTTATGTTGAAGGTGATTCTTCCTTATCGTTTGTCCGTGGTGTCTTGGCATTATTTTACTGTCTATATAAAATAAAAGATTTTCACCATTCATATCTCCACGGTCTATATGGAGGTATGTTGGCTACCTGGTCGGGGGTTAAGGGAACGGTTTGGTAAGAGTCTTGCCATTGTTCAGCGTTTAGAGGTCCTGCAATGGACCTGGGTCAAATTTAGTAGGACCTCCTTCAATACTTAACGGTATTGGATGGCGGGGGTCCAAACTCTTTGATCCCCTCATAAGTTAACTACTATTAATACTATAACCCGGCTATTTAGGACTGTATCCCTGCTGACTCAGACTACTTAGTCGAGGGTAACGTCACCTCCAAAAGAGGGGCCTACCATAATTTGCATTAATAACTTAATTAATTATCTTTCAATAATCCGACCCTTTAGGATTGTATCCTTGCTGACTCAAACTACTAGGTTGAGGGTAACGTCACCTTCAAAAGAGGGGCCTACTACAATAACTAAGATAATCTCTTAGTGTACCTCCTAACGATTCTTTCGCTACAAATTGAATGCCTCGCAGTGTTTATTGTTTTCCATCTTCAATCAGAAACAATAGCTCTTTCATGTTCCAAATTCGATTAAAAACCCCATGACGCTGTTTAAATTAAATTTTCAGAATTGTTTCATTACACTTTCCTTCGATTCCAAGCACGATGGACTTGTCGGTCACCGCTATTGTCGAAATATGACAATTACGACACCTTGTGGTGTCATTACAAATTGTAGCTTGTGCTAATCATGGTCAATCGTTTCACACAAAACTACATATATTTTTGTTTGACTTGTTATTTAAACATTCCTGATGCAACTACGAATCAAGACAATGATACACCAGATTCGCTTGTATTTCATTCGGTGTATTTTCGTAATTCAAGAATGTCAACACACTAATCCTTACCATTTATTTATTCGAAAGTTGACAGATCTTTTTCATATTCCAGTTGTTGATTTTGAGTTCATATAGTGGATGCTATGGTTTATGAGTACTCATTTGCGTATTATGACCGATTGTTTGAAGAATCCATTGGTCAACACTCCCCTTTGTGGAACCCCTGTTAACTGAGTTACGCTAGACTAGACACCTCTACGACTTGTGTCCTTTAACATCAAATGCTAGAACACATACCTCTTAACCATTAGGCTCTTATTGTTGAAATATATCCCTGGAATTCACCTGGTGTGAATAAGATTAGGTTCGGTGTTGTAGTATCTACCCCAGTATCATTCATATACATACACGCATAATGAAACCCTAAGGAATTAAGGTAGTACAAATTTCGAGGACGAAATTTTCTTAACAGGGGGAGAATGTGACAACCGTCAAAAATCCAGGTATCCGTACAATTTAATTAATGTAAACTAGTGCTTAATGACTGTGCTGAATTACAACTGATGACTTAAACTGCTTTCTGATTTCTGTATCATACATACATGTGCATCACATTTCATAATGTCACATCATTACTACATACAAACACTTAGTGACATAAACGATGCACAAAGCACAGCTAGCACAGTTAGCGGATAACTCAGAAAAATGCTGACGAAGTTCAGTACATAGACAGACAGTGTTTTAAGACCCAGTATGGGCCAGAGACAAGGTACTACACTAGTATGGTGTGTAGGGAAGTAAGGACCATAAAACTGCGTCACTAGGTGATAGTTTAAGTGCCGGAAAGTGCCTAAAACCCACTTAAAGTGCAGAATTCTGCATTAATCAGCAAAAATCAGCATTTTAACATGCTAGTAACATGCAAAAATATGGCAAAATGGTCCTGTATGCTTTCCTAAGTGTCGGAAATTATAAGTGTCACAAAAGGGTACTTATAGAACACTAAACGGAATAACTTAACACTTTAACGAACCGGTATCTAACCGAACAACCGGACTTTACCCGGAACACCAAAATATTACTAGAAGCATTGTTTTATTATTTCTTGGCTAGTTATGGTTCCCGAACACCCTAACACATTATATAATGCATCATACACATAAACACTAGACTTTACAGTTAACCTCCAACTAATTAACATAATTTACCATCAAAACTTACACATAACCCCCCCCCCTTCATGTTTACGGTCACAAGAAGTGACCCCACTCCCAAATCTTCTCTTGATTCCCATAAATCTCAATTGATTTTGCTTAGATTACATAAGATTATGCTTGTACTATTTGAAACATACTAACCATTGGACAAAAGGATTAGTGGATTATAAGAACACTTGAGCACTTCATCTTTATCACACCACATCTCATCTCTTCTCCTCTCTCCCTCTCCTCTCGGCTGAACATAGTGCCACCACCACCACCATTTTTCATCCATCATCTAACCATTCCAAGGTCACTACTTGATGTAAGAAGGTGTCTAACGAAGTGTGAAGCTTGTGGATCATCAAGGACCTCTTTTGTTTGCTATTATCCTCCACTTTTGTCATCACCATCATCTTGTGTTCTTCCCTAGCTTAGAGCTAGTAGTAAGACTCTCATAACCTTTGTTACTTCTAATTTTAGTTGGTTAAAAGATGTATTATGTTGTAAATCACAAGAACCCTAAAGAACATAATCATGAATCATGAACATAAAGCTTATATATGATGAAATCTTGATGAAATAGCGATGTTTAGTATATGTATGATACTTGTTGTTGTTTACTTGAGATTATGATGTTAATCATCATAAGGAGCTTGCTAGATTGTGATTAAACACATGATCTAGCAAGTTAGAGGATGATTATGTGTTAACACAAGAAGATCATCCTCATATATAAGCATGAACTTGAATAAAAATATGATTTCTTGAAAAATAATAAACAAAGTAAGCTAGTAATCTTATGAATCTAAGATTTATGAATGGTTTTCCAAAAGAACCAAGTTTAAAATGTGATTCTTAGAAGATCTTGGTTTTTACTTAAATATACACTATTTTTAGTGTTAAAACAAGTGTATAAACACTCATGAAACAAGAAGATCTCACAAAGAAACATTTTTGTAAAATATGTTTACAAGTTGTAAACACCTAAATTCTTCAAGAATGAGATTTTTAAAGTAATAAACACACTTTAAAGGGTAACTAAGTCTACTAAACATGCCACCGAGTTACTACAAGTTTTTTGTGAAAGATCAAGTTCATGTTGTTATGTAAATTGTATAGTTTTGCATTTGGTAAGTGTAGATTGATTATTGATTGTTTGTGATGATTTTTGAAAAGAAAATGATATGCTTAAATAGCATGGACACCTCCATTTTAGGGGAAACTATGGCAAAATTTTCTAAAAATATAAACACTTAAAGAAATATTTTCTAACAAATATTTACAAGTGTATTTTGATCATAGATTTTCAATAAAAACTTTTCCATAATTTTTGTAACAAAAATACAAATATTGGAGGTTGGTTTTTACAAATAAAAATGGGTAAATATATATTTAGAATATATATATACATTAAGACACTTGTGTGAATATTTGTATACTTTGTGAAATAGTTATATTATTTTAGGGTAAAATAATATAACTTAACAAAATACCAAGAATTTACAATCCAAAATAATACAAAAAATATCAAGGAATAAATATATAAGTTACACACTTAATATTGTGAAATCGAACACAAGAACGTAACTTACAAAATATTCCGGAAAATACCGTTACAGATATATTTTTGGTAAATATTATTTTGGATACAAGGAATGAAAATATGATTTTTGTAAATATTACAAAGTTATATCATATTTTTGACAAAGTGAAAATATATTATTTTTGGAAGTAAAAATATATTTTCTTAGTATATTTAGAAGATATATGATTTTTGAGAAAAATATATATGTTCTTGAAATACATTATTTTTGGACAAAAATAAGTTATTATATATTTTCTAAGGTGAGACTTGAAAATATATTGTTTTGGAGCTACAAATACAAAAATACATGTATGGAATGCCCCCATCCTTGGGAAAGAAATACGAAAATAAATACTTGAGAAGTATTGTACAAAATATTGTTTAACAAATTATTCCAAAACTAAATATAATTTAAAGTTGAAATGATTATTATTTTAACAAGTAATTATAACTTGGAATAATATTGGGAACATAAGAAACGTAACTCAAAAACGTAAATAATAAGGCAAGGTACGGCCCGTTCGTCTAATAGACCTTAGAACATTGTAGGTAGTCGTGTTTGCTGAGGAGTTTTGGGTTACACATACTGAAGACGCAATACTGTGAGTTCATGCCCCCCTTTTCTTTTAACTGTTTTCAGTTTTATACTTCGGGGTGAAATACATGTTACAATTATTACAAACGTTTTATACATGGTATGATTAGCTTAAGGAGGGTTACTTCTAGATCATGTGAGTGGTGGGTATAACACTTAAGGCCATCAATCCTCGTCGTAGGACCGAGGGACATGAGTGATAGATCTATTTGGGTGTAGCGAGCCCACACCCATGAGGACCAGGGTGGCCCATGTGGTGACTATGTCCACAAACTGAAGCCATGGCAAAATCCGCTAGGTTTGAGTCTTCCTGCACCATTTTCACACATACCATTGGCTTTGCAACCCATTGGTGATCTCTTTTTCCTTATTGCTACATACCAGGGACATACATACATACATACAAGACATACCTTAAAGGTTTATTCACACACTTATACATGAACTCGCTCAACTTTTGTTGATTTTTCAAATTACATGTATTTCAAGGAACTAAGTGGATCTGGCAGGTGTGTGCATATCGTCAAGCTGCGTCATGAATAAAAGATGTCATTCAAGGTCATTAGAGTTTAGAAGATGCATCCTATTCCTGGACGGGATACATGTTTCTAAACTCGGTTTTACTTAAAGTCTTTTGTCGAGTCTTCATGAACTCATTAAAACATGTTATGGGTTGTAATTTGAAATTGGTGTCGATGTTTCAAACAATTGTGTTCTGTCGTTTTCAAACTTAATTAATGGATGAACATCTTACGGTTTTTATCATATAGCATTGTTATGATTGAATGCTACGGTATTAAGAAGTCACACCAATAACCACGCTTCCGTAAAAGTCAGGGTGTGACATATACTGGGTATGATTAATTGACTGATTGATTGATTGATTGATTAAATGTTATAACAAGTGTGGAATCGAAGTTGTAGCACAAAAACAATAAAAAATCAAGAACACCAAGATATACTCAATAAACTTCCATATATTGATTTTGGCAGAGTTTTGTTGTAGATTACACAAAGGTACAAACTTAAAGCTCCCAAAACTGATACGGATTTGTATACTTGTAGACGCTAGAAACCCTAGCGTGATAAATTGTCTTCGGCCAACCGAATGACAGAGAACAAATATTGTTCAAGAAAAGTTCTTATGCATTAAAAAATGAACTACCCAATCAGGGATTACAATGTTTATATATGAAAATAGAAAACGGAATTCAAAATAGGATAAACATAGAAAAGATATAGAAAAGATAATTATTAAATTTAAAGAATAAATATACAAACTAAAATATTGGATGGGTGAGACTAGAGGGCTGGCAGCCTCTAGCCACGGCTTGATGGGCCTGGTGGTTCTTCAATTGGGCTCTGATCCGTATCATCCCCCCTCTAAAAAAGGACTCGACCTCGAGTCACCTTCATCCTCGGGAACGTATGGTGCTAGATCGGCGACGTTAAAACTGGCAGACACTTTCTAATGTCTTGGGAGATCGATCTTGTACGCATTATCATTGATTCATCGTAGAACATGAAAAGGGCCATTATCCAATGGTTAAAGCTTCCCGAAACGTCCCTGTGCAAAACGGTCACGGCGTAAATAAACCCAAACAAGATCACCTTTGTTAAAAACTGTGACATTTGTGGCTTTACGACCATCATACAAATACGAATCTAATGAAATATTGTGGTTCATTCTCGGGATTTGTACAATTACATATGACATTACACATATCCATTCTAGTATGATTTCGAACTCTCGATAAGGTTTTCTGGAAGTTTTACGTAAACTATTACGCAAATGTAATCAGTTTAATGAAACACATACTCCGGAATAGTGAAATAAGCTTAACATACCTTAAATAACCTTTACATAACTTAGAAATAAGTTTTGAAGGGTTTGGTATGGCAAAAACAAGTTTATTCGATCACATGGACTATTTGCGTCAAACTGCAAAACTCTGCCAATTCGTATAGCAACGTACACTCTGGAAAAAGATCATAAGCTAAACATACCCTAAATACCCTTAACATAGCTTAGAAATAAGTTTTGAATGGTTCGGTGTGCGAAAATACGCTTATTTGATCACAGGGGCTAAAAGCGTCAAAACTGCGAAAGTATGCATTTACGTGCATATCTTGCGTTCTGACCATAGCCGGACATCCAAAAATTTTTGTAATCACTAAAATATTGTAATTTAGTTATTGGAATGTGAAAATACCTATCATTTCGCAATTTGGAGCTTGAAAATGGGTTTTACGGGTGTTAGAAGTACCAAAAAGCGACAAAACAAAGTGCGGGGGCTAAACTGTAAATAACTGAAAGTTGCTGGTTTGCAAGGTCCATACGGACCGTATGCTTAGGACCTTACGGTTCGTAAGCTGTTGCCAGCACCACAAAAATCAGAAACTTCTAATTCAGCTACTGCCCTTGTTTTAAACCCTGGTTTCTTCAAATTGTGGGTTGGTTTGTGTGTTTATCAAGTTGCCTAATCAATGTTTAACAAGTGTAAGGCCAAGATCTTTTTTAAAAACATGTGGAATGATCTTGTGGCTTCGAGATTCCTATAAATACCCAAGCATTCTTCAACTTCAACTTGCTCATTCTTCATTTTCTTCTCCATCTGCTCTATTGGAGGCTATCACATACGTTGAAGGCCTCCTACTTGAGTTTCTTAGTTCTATTTTTTCAAGCTTGGACTCTTGTAAGTGTTCTTTCATGCTTGGTTATTTATTTCAAGCAAGAAAGTCAAACAGTGTTTGACTTTCAGCTTTGACCATGATTTGGTCAAGACAAAGTTCGTTTGAACTTTGCAACGTGAGCGTAATCACGATGGTTATAGTCCCTTGTGACTATATCTACTAATTACCACATTGATTAGTTGAAGTGACGAGTCAAAGTTTCGGTCAAAATGCACGATTACGTGCACTTTGCGACGAAACTATTTTCGGGTATCAAAACACTTTGTTTTGATATCAAATCAGTTTTCTAACTTAGTTAAACATGTTTTAACATGTTTAACTCGTCACTTTTAGTTTAGTGCTTGTTTAGGGGCGTAAGTCAAGCGGTCTAAACAACCGCTTAGACTTTCGAACCCGACCCGTTTGGTCGATCATTAGAATCCGACCAAACATATTTTGTGACCATAGTTGTATAGGGAATAACCTTCCGAGGTTATACCTTATGGTCACTTAGTTTAATTAGTTGTATGATAGGTAGTTTATATGCCTTAGGAAAATGACCAAAATGCCCTTTTCATGCATAATTTGAATTTAAGCATATGTAACTTAATTTTTGACACTTAAACTGATTATGCAACATATTTAAACATGTTAGGGCATATAATACTTGTCATTGGACTAGTTAGGCTATTCATTTGCGTTTTTGCGCAAATGACGCGTTAAAGTAGCGTAGACTACCTTAACGGGTCATAACGGGTCATAAGCACTTAGGATAGGTTTCGATTCATAATGTAGGCTCTGTTAAACCATGTCATATGAGTTCTAACACTCATTTGGTTTACGAAACCTCATTCTACCCGATCTCCCTATTTAAGCCTCGATTATTAAGATAGTGATTCCATACTAGGTGCCACTTGATTCCTTGATTTCCCGAGCTTTGTTAAGACACTTAATCAAGGATACTTGCAATCTCAAGTGAGTACATAGTCCCCTCTTTTACGTTTTCAATGTTTTGGGGTGATTCATATGTGCCTATACTCTATTTTCATGATTTCAAGCTATATGTTTTCACATGCATAGTACTTATCTTTTGACGAATTGAACGATTATCTGTGGCTTAAATACTGATTTTTCAAAGTTTGTAAAACTATTTGTTGGTTCATATGTTTATTTCTACATTCATTAACAATGATCAAGCCGATTGGTAGTACGATATAGCGCTATAGGACTAGACACCCCATTCCTGTTGTATGGAATGTCAGAAACCAAAGTTTAAACCAAATAGATTTGCCTTTGTGGTATTTCTATAGTCTCCAAAGTGTAGTTTGATACACTAGGTTTGAATGTATTACCAAATCACGATGTATGGTATACTTCGGTATACTACTAAGGCCTATTTCGATATGCTGCCAACGTGATATTATGTTAACCAATGTATAGATTGCAAATGTTTTCCAATTAAGCCATAAAACCTTATCTTATGTTGTTTCCAAAACCAAAGCATAGTTTGATATGCTATTGTTTACTAAAGTATAGTTTGATATACTACCAAATCACGATTTAGGTATATTTCGATATACTACCAAAGCATATTTTGATATGCTACCAACGTGATACTGTTTTACTAAAGTATAGTTTGATATACTACCAAATCACAATTTAAGTATATTTTGATATACTTCCAAAGCATAGTTGATATGCTCCCAATGTGATATTGTTTACCAAAGCATAGTTTGCTATTTACAAAACCAAAGTATAGTTTGATATACTACCGACTCTGTTATTTCACAAACCAAAGTATAGTTTGATATACTACCGACTCTGTTATTTCACAAACCAAAGTATATTTTGATATACTACCAAAGCATAGTTGATATGTTATTTTCAAACCAAAGCATAGTTTGATATGCTATTTTCAAATCAAAGTATAATTTGATATACTACCGATTTTTTCATTCTTAAACCAAAGTATATTTTGATATACTATCTATTTAACTATTTCAAAACTAAAGTATATTTTGATATACTACTTATCCAATTATTTCAAAACCAAAGTATATTTTTGCATATACTACAAACCTTTTTATCAAAGCAATGTGTTTAAGAAACCAAACTTTTTACAAGGATTCATGGCTATTTTTGTAAACGCAAAACCTTTTCTTATGTTATCCAAAGCCATGAGTCTAATTCACAAAACCTATGTTACTCATAGGCATTTTTATGCTGACATACCTATTTTCACATATGTTTCAGGTGCTACTATGTGATGATTGTTGATGCATGCTACACATAGGATGGACTTGCCTTAGTGACATTAAAACTTGAAAGACAATTATTTGTATTTATCTGGCTTGTAATAAAACAACAAGTTCATTAATGTAGTAAAACAAATATTTAATCACCATGTGTTGTGAAACAATGATTCTGTTACGACACTCCCCGACGTTTCCGTCGCGGTTTGTTGTTTTACGCGGTCGGGGTGTGACAGAAAATTTGGTATCAGAGCTCATGGTTATAGGGAATTAGGTTATTAGTAATGCACTTGACCTAGTCTATAACCTTCCTAGGACCCTAACACAAGTTATCTTGTGTTTAGATCTTAAAACAAAACCGTCACCTATCTTTAAGTGACAACCACAACAAGAACGCAAATTCCAAAACGATTTCGAAGGTTAATCATCCATTCTTGGAAGATTCTTTTAGGCTTCATACCTTCAAAGTTTTCAAAATCTCGTCAAAGTTTGGGTGTAAATGATGTGAACACATGCAATCTGGAAGGGTGGGTGCTTGTACCTCGAGTTTTCTGTCTATGGCTAAGTGTTTGTACAAATCCACATAATCGGACAAGTCACTCTTACCTGGGAACTCTTGGGGTGAGTGTCCACTTATAGGCTAAAGCATGTCTTCGCGATACATTATTATGACCCGTTTACTTTTATTAGTCATCGTGTTATTTGTTTGTTTTAAGTAACGAACAAATGATCGCAATCCTTATGCCTTATCGATATTCTTTCAAGCATTCAATTTTGACTATCCAATATCATCTCACTCGTTTCCTTTCATGTTTTCTTTGCTCTTTTAGAATGCTTCCTCGACGTGATCAAACTCAGGATGCCGCCATGGCAGCCTTAGTCGCTCAGCAAATCGCTGCTGTACTCCCAAACCTGATAACCCAGATAAACCAAGCAAACAACAACAATAACAACAATGCACCCGCTCCGTGCAACTATAAACGGCTCAACTCAGCTAAGCCACTTGCATTTACTGGGTCTGAAGGAGCCACTGGGCTCCTACAATGGTTTGAGAGTCTCGAAAGCATGTTTCGTCATGTAGAATGCCCAAATGAGTGAAAGGTTGAGTTTGCTTCGAGTGTGTTCCAGAAAAGAGCACTCACATGGTGGAACGGTGTAATGAGGGATAGGGGTGCTGATGTGGCAATGGCATAAACCTGGGAAGAGCTTCGAGCTCTAATGATGAAGGAATTTTGTCCTCGTCATGAACTCAGGGAACTGGAAAGGGAATTCGACGATCTTAAGCAAGACAGCGGTGAACATCGAGCCTATACTGATCGTTATGAGGAACTGAGCCTGTTACGTCCAACTATGGTTATGCCTTTGGATAAGGCGATTGAAAAATACATTGATGGCATCCCTGACCCTTCAGGACATTGTTACCGGTAGTAACCCTACCACAGTTAGGCAGGCTATTGAATTATCCGCTACCCTGACTGAATCCCAGATCAGGAAGGGTAAACTTTTCCGAAAAGGCGACCGGAAACCATCTGACAAGTCTGCATAAGAAAAACCAAAGGATAAACAGACTGAGTCCTCCAAGAAGTCGAAGAAGCGTAAGGCTTCACAAAACTTCGCAGTAGTTGCTCAGAATAATCAGGTTGCACCAAACCAGCCAGCACAGCCTCGTGCTAGGAAAAACTATGTTGGTACTGCACCTTTGTGCAACAAATGCAACTGTCATCATCTGGATCAAACACCGTGTCACAAATGTACCCACTGTGGGCGATTGAGACATTTGGTCAATACATGCCGTCTTGCTATCCAAAACCAAATTGCTGCAAATCCTGCTGCTGCTCAAGCACCATATCCACCTGGATCGTGCTACAACTGTGGTGGTCTTACTCACTATCAGAACAATTGCCCAAGACTTGGTAATGCAAATCCAGCACGTGGACGAGTATTTAGCATAAACAAGGCAAATGCAAATGACAATGCAGTAGTGAACAATTAAACTTTTGTATTTTCCTTGTTATTATCTATGACACTTGAAACAATTCAGTTGGCATATAAATAAATTTGTTGTTTCAAGTTTATTTATGAAACTAATGCGATTGTGTGTATGTGTGACATACCCCTACGATACCAACACCAAGGAACCGTGTTCCTTGCAAGACAAACTACTCATGTGGTTCTTTCATTTTTTATGATCACTTGCGATCTCCCCGAAAATCCTAAGTACTCATTTCTTTTAAGAAACAAAGTACAAGGTACAAGTTACAAATTCTTAAACAGATACTTGAAGTACCATTTCAAATCCTTGATTTGATATCTAAAGGTACTTTCATAAGTCCTTAATTCGACCTATGCTATATGACTATGTACACGATTATCAAGAACATTTTTGCTTCGTGTGTTGACTTAACATGCCTAGCACATTGATTTCAAGGATCCTTTTTGCGTCATATGCTGACTTAGCATATCTAGCACCTTGATCTCATGAACACTTCACTTCGTATGTTGACCTAACATACCTAGTACATGGATTTCAAAACATTTTCACCACACAAATTCCAAATCCTTATAGGATCTTCCTATCTTCATAGTTAGATCCTTATGGATGTTTAAAGCGCAAAAATCAAAGTCCTTAATTGGATTCATTGTGTGCTTTAATACGTAGGTTACGATTCAATGAAGACAAAACCGAATCCTTATAAGATCTTCCTATCTTCCTAGTTAGATTCTTGAGGATATTTAAAGTACTAATTGAAGTCCTTGATTGGATTCCTGATGTGCTTTAAATGCATATATACAAGTTAATGAACGAGCTAATAACCAGGTTGACGACTATGCGATTATGTGATTATGTGTTTTTGTGTAATCCTAATGCTCACTATCTAAATCCTTGTAGAATCTTCCGTATTTTCATATGTTAGATTCTCAGAAGGATACCCAAAGTACTATCTTAAATCCTTAAGGGACTTTTCTATGCAAATAGTAAGACCCTTGGATTCCAAAGTGTTATTTCAAAATGATTATCTGATTTAAAGTTTAAGAGACCCTTTGGTGGTCTATTTAAAGAGATCGTACGTCGGTCTAGTTAAAAGGGATCATGTGTTGATCTAGTTAAAAAGATCGTTCGTTGATCTAGTTAAAAAGATCCTTTGGTGGTCTAGTCAAGTCATTACATCTTTGTTCGATTGATTTTTCCCCTACACATTATAAAATGAACTGTGCGGACTGTGCAAGGAATTACGTAATTATGGATGCATACATAATTATGGAATTCAGTGCACAGAAACCACAACAAGTTTTGTCATGTGTTAAGACCTATAGTGATGAGAATAACGAAACGGGAACAATGTAAAGAGGGCAAGGTGGATATGCCGCTGGTACTTCTCATATATAAGTGTTCCTTATTACATTGCGAGCGTAGCGTTATTTAAGTTACTAGAAGTCCTGGACCTTGACCAATGTAGTTTTATCTTACGCTCTCCGACTCCAATCTCGAACACACACACAAGTTTCCTATAATAGTCTTCATAGGAAACATTCTTCTATCCATTGTTCGAAACTCCATATTTTGTTGCAACAAGGACATCACTTTGACATTAACATGGCGCTCTTGGGTTTCGATATGATCATACATCTATTATTTGGAGTGAAGTTTAAATCTTCGGATCTGAACACATCCATATAAACAACAGACTAGTACAATTAACAAATTCGTTGGAGATCCAAACGTGGCCCAGAGTCTAACTTAGGGAACGGAGGATTCATTCGAAAGCGAAACAATCACATATGTTTTCACAACTTTCCTCTAAAATTAAATTTCGGGACGAAATTTCCTAAAGTAAGGGAGACTGTGACATTTGTGCCTTTACGACCATCATACAAATACGAATCCAATGAAATCTTGTGTTTCATTCTTGGTATTTGTACAATTACATATCACATTACACATATCCAATCTAGTATGATTTCGAACTCTCGAGAAACTTTTCTGGAAGTTTTACGTAAACTATTACGCAAATGTAATCAGTTTAAAGAAATGTAAACTCCGGAATAGTGAAATAAACTTAACCTACCTTAAATAACCTTTACATAACTTAGAAATAAGTTTTGAAGGGTTTGGTATGGCAAAAACAAGTTTATTCGATCAAAGGGACTATTTGCGTTAAACTGCAAAAGTCTGCCAATTCGTATAGCAACGTACACTCTGGAACAAGATCATAAGCTAAACATACCCTAAGTACCCTTAACATAGCTTAGAAATAAGTTTTGAGGGGTTCGGTGTGCGAAAATACGCTTATTTGATCACAGGGGCTAAAAGCGTCAAAACTGCGAAAGTATGCATTTACGTGCATATCTTGCACTCTGACCATATCCGGACATCCAAAATATTTTGTAATCACTAAAATACTGTACTTTAGTGATTGGAATGTAAAAATACCTTTCATTTCGCAATTTGGGGCGTTTTCGCGTCCGTTACGATTTCCGTCGTACTTAACCGAGCAACGCAACCGTACAGCCAAACGAACCGATATCCATGACATTTTATGAGCATAATTCAATTTAAATATATTTTAACTTCATTATGGAGCTTGGAAATGGGTTTGACGGGTGTTAGAAGTACCAAAACGTGACAAAACAAAGTGCAGGGGCTAAACTGTAAATAACTGAAAGTTGCTGGTCTGCAAGGTCCATACGGACCGTATGCCTAGGACCTTACGGTCCGTAAGCTGTTTCCAGCACCACAAAAATCAGAAACTTCTAATTCAGCTGTTGTCCTTGTTTTAAACCCTGGTTTCTTCAAATTGTGGGCTGGTTTGTGTGTTTATCAAGTTGCCTAATCAATGTTTAACAAGTGTAAGGCCAAGATCTTGCTTAAAAACATGTGGAATGATCTTGTGGCTTCAAGATTCCTATATATACCCAAGCATTCTTCAACTTCAACTTGCTCATTCTTCATTTTCTTCTCCATCTGCTCTAATAGAGGCTATCACATAAGTCGAAGGCCTCCTACTTAAGTTTCTTAGTTCTATTTTTCCAAGCTTGGAATCTTGTAAGTGTTCTTTAATGCTTGGTTATTTATTTCAAGCAAGAAAGTCAAACAGTGTTTGACTTTCAACTTTGACCATGATTTGGTCAAGACAAAGTTCGTTTGAACTTTGCAACGTGAGCGTAATCTCGATGGTTATAGTCCTTTGTGACTATTCCTACTGATTACCACGTTGATTAGTTGAAGTGACGAGTCAAATTTCGGTCGAAATGCACGATTATGTGCATTTTGCGATGAAACTATTTTCGGGTATCAAAACACTTTGTTTTGATATCAAATCAGTTTTCTAACTTAGTTAAACATGTTTTAACATGTTTGACTCGTCACTTTTAGTTTAGTGCTTGTTTAGGGTCGTAAGTCAAGCGGTCTAAACAACCCCTTAGACTTTCAAACCCGACCTGTTTGTTCGGTCATTAGGTTCCAACCAAACATATTTTGTGACCATAGTTATATAGGGAATAACCTTCCGAGGTTATACCTTATGGTCACTTAGTTTAATTAGTTGTATGATAGGTAGTTTATATGCCTTAGGAAAATGACCAAAATGTCATTTTCATGCATAATTTGAATTTAAGCATATGTAACTTATTTTTTGACACTTAAACTGATTATGCAACATATATAAACATGTTAGGGCATATAATACTTGTCATAGGACTAGTTAGGCCATTCGTTTGCGCTTTTTCCCAAATGACGCGTTAAAGTAGCGTAGACTACCTTAACGGGTCAGAAGCACTTAGGATAGGTTTCGGTACAGAATGTAGGCTCTGTTAAACCATGTCATATGAGTTCTAACACTCATTTGGTTTACGAAACCTCATTCTACCTGATCTCCCGATTTAGCCCTCGATTATTAACATAGTGATTCCATACTAGGTGCCACTTGATTCCTTGATTTCCTGAGCTTTACACTTAATCAAGGATACTTGCAATCTCAAGTGAGTACATAGTCCCCTCTTTTACGTTTTCAATGTTTTGGGATGATTCATATGTGCCTATACTCTATTTTCATGATTTCAAGCTATATGTTTTCACATGCACAGTACTTATCTTTTGACGAATTGAACGATTATCTATGGCTTAAATACTGATTTTTTCAAAGTTTGTAAAACTATTTGTTGGTTCATATGTTTATTTATACATTCATTAACAATGATCAAGCCGATTGGTAGTACGATATAGCGCTATAGGACTAGACACCCCATTCCTGTTGTATGGAATGTCAGAAACCAAAGTTTAAACCAAATAGATTTGCCTTTGTGGTATTTCTATAGTCTCCAAAGTGTAGTTTGATACACTAGGTTTGAATGTATTACCAAATCAAGATATATGGTATACTTCGGTATACTACTAAGGCATATTTCGATATGTTGCCAACGTGATATTATGTTAACCAATGTATAGATTGCAAATGTTTTCCAATTAAGCCATAAAATCTTATCTTATGTTGTTTCTAAAACCAAAGCATAGTTTGATATGCTATTGTTTACTAAAGTATAGTTTGATATACTACCAAATCACGATTTAGGTATATTTTGATATACTACCAAAGCATATTTTGATATGCTACCACCGTGATACCGTTTTACTAAAGTATAGTTTGATATACTACCAAATCACATTTTAAGTATATTTTGATATACTTCCAAAGCATAGTTGATATACTCCCAATGTGATATTGTTTACCAAAGCATAGTTTGATATGCTATTTACAAAACCAAAGAATAGTTTGATATACTACCGACTCAGTTATTTCACAAAACAAAGTATAGTTTGATATACTACCGACTCTGTTATTTCACAAACCAAAGTATATTTTGATATACTACCAAAGCATAGTTGATATGCTATTTTCAAACCAAAGCATAGTTTGATATGCTATTTTCAAACCAAAGTATAATTTGATATACTACCGATGTTTTCATTCTTAAACCAAAGTATATTTTGATATGATATCTATTTAACTATTTCAAAACTAAAGTATATTTTGATATACTACTTATCCAATTATTTCAAAACCAAAGTATATTTTTGCATATACTACAAACCTTTTTATCAAAGCAATGTGTTTAAGAAACCAAACTTTTTACAAGGATTCATGGCTATTTTTATAAACGCAAAACATTTTCTTATGTTATCCAAAGTCATGAGTCTAATTCACAAAACCTATGTTACTCACAGGCATTTTTATGCTGACGTACCCGTTTTCACATATGTTTCAGGTGCTACTATGTGATGATTGTTGATGCATGCTACACATAGGATGGACTCGTGCCTTAGCGACTTTAAAACTTGAAAGACAATTATTTGTATTTATCTGGTTTGTAATAAAACAATGAGTTCATTAATGGAGTAAAACAAATATTTAATCACCATGTGTTGTGAAACAATGATTATGTTACGACACTCCTCGACGTTTCTGTCGCGGTTTGTTGTTTTACGCGGTCGGGGTGTGACAAAAACCACCTATCGCCGATGTTTATTAACCCGCGTCTAATATTGCAAATTATACTTCACAATCTGCTCCCGAACTTGTTCATGCGGCTTTTTAATTTGTTCGGTTTGTTCATCTCCTTCGACACTGAAATGGTCGAGTTTGGGAAGAGAAGCCAAATCAAGTGGAGTGAAAGGATTTCGCCCATACACAATAAAAAATGGACTGCTCCCCGTTAAACTATGATTGGGCCTATTAAACGCAAATTTGGCTTGAGGTAAAACCAAACCCCACTTTTTTGGGTTATCACCAACAAGGGCCCGAAGTAAATTTCCTTAGCTCCGGTTGGTTACTTCCGGGTGTGAACTACTAAATTTTAACTTTGCACCCAAACGCTTCAACAACGTTCGCCAAAAATGGCTAAAGAACTTTAAATCGCGATCGGACGTAATCATCTTTGGAACCCCATGCAAACGTACGATTTCTGCAAACTAAAGAAGGGCGACTTGCGAATCATCAAACGTCTTTACACATGGAATAAAATGAGCCATTTTAGAAAAACGGTCAACGACAACCATAATCAAATCCTTCTTCCATTGTGTCAAGGGTAAACCCAATACAAAATCGAGATTAACATCCCCCCATGGTCACGTAGGGGCGGGCATCGGGGTGTATAAGCCTCCGTTTGTATCGTGGGTTTTAGCAATATGACAAACACGACATCTCTTTAAAACCATGGAAACGTCCCGTATTAGTTTCGGCCAAAAGAAGCGATCTTGGACCAAAGAAACTGTTTTGGCTCTCCCAAAATGACCTGACAAGGCTCCTTGGTGGCATTCAAGAACAATGGCTTCCTGATATGAGGATTGAGGCACGCACAGACTTTTTTCTTTGTAAAGCAACCCATTTTTTTGTATGAATGACTGATATGGTGCAGTTGTACTCTTTCCGAGATAGCATGAAAATCAGGGTAGTCTTGGTACAAATTAGAAAACGATTCAAACCCGGTTACCTAAACAGTGATTGTGGTCACGAAGGCTGGCCGACAGCTTAAAGCGTCTGCAATGGAGTTGGCCGAACCAGCTTTTTATGGATAACGAACGTGAAATCTTGTAAGGTTTCTACCCATTTTGCGTCCGAGGATTTAACTTTGCTTGGCCCTGAATGAACTTACGCGCTTGATGGTCCGAATAAAGAATAAATTCATTGGAGAGTAGGTAATGTCGCTAATACTCAAGATTCCGAACAATGGCATAGAATTCTTTGTCATACGTGCTATATCGTATCCTTGTGTCACTTAGTTTTTTTGCTAAAAAATCAATAGACGCTGTTGTTGACTAAAAAAGCCCCCAATGCCCACTCCCGAAGCATCACATTCGACATGAAAAACGTGTTCAAAGTTAGGCAAGGTAAGAACGGGTGCGTTGGTAACGCCGGTTTTAAGATCATCAAACGAGTGTTGGGTGGCAGAGGACCAAGTAAACTTACTACTCTTTAAGCATCCCGTAATAGGGGCGACAAGAATGCTAAAGTTGCGAATGAAGAGGCGATAGAAAGATGCGAGACCGTGAAAACTTCTAATCTCATGAAGTTACTGTGGGGATGGCCATGATGTAATGGCCGAAACTTTAGAGTCATGCATGCGGATCCCGTCACTCGAGACTAGATAACCCAAAAATTTGATCTCTGTTGTCAAGAAATGGCACTTTGTTGCATTGGCATATAGTTTTTGCTCCTGAAGGATTATGAAAACGTCCCGTAGGTGGCTTAAATGTGTGGTGACATCGTTGCTATAAACCAATATATCATCGAAATAAATGACAACACATCGACCGATAAATGGTTTGAAAATGTGATTCATTAACCGCATAAATGTACTTGGTGCATTGGATAACCTAAATGGCATTACCATCCACTCATATAACCCATCTCGCGTCTTGAATGCGGTGTTCCACTCATCGCCTAGCCGCATGCGAATTTGGTGATACCCACTACGTAAATCAATCTTGGAAAAGACCTGTGTGCCATGCAGCTGATCAAGTAAATCATCAAAACGTGGAATAGGAACCGATACTTTATTGTAATTTTATTAACGGCGTAACTATCAATACTGTAACACCCCGAAATCGGGATTTGGTAATTAAACCATGTAAATAATAATGAACGGGTAAATACCGTTAGTGGTGAAAATAAATCCGGTGAATATTAGGAAGTAAATAAATAAACCTAATATCGAATAAAAAGAGAATAAAAGGGTTTAATGAAATAATGTTTATAAGAGACCCGAGCTAACGGGACTTAAAAACAAAACGGGTGGTAATCTCCCGGAACCCACTAAGTTAACTAGGAGTAATTAACCTAGTTAATTAAAGGAAAACATTTCTAGAAATAAAGAGGTTAAGGCCTACTTGGAACAAACCAAATCATGAGGGGCTAAAGGTGGGTAATTAGAAAAGTGTTTTAATTAAAACACTTATATAAAAAAAAAGAAATAAAAACACACACAGGTGTGTTCGATCGACAGGAGGAGCAGGGAGAAAGGGGTGAAACCCTAACTCAACAAAACCTTCAAAATGGAGGATCAAACGAAGGCCAAATTCGGATTGGAATATACATAAACGATCACCAAGTCAAGGGGATCGAAATGTATGTCGAATTTTTGACATTCATGAAGTTGTGAAAAGTCGATTAACTTTACAAGATGCAATTTAGGTATGAATTGTAGAAGTTATGGCTAGATTAGAGATGTATACTTGCTTAGGAGCAAAACCCTAAGTGAAAATTCTGCATATATTGCTATGATTTGAATACTTAGATGAATTACCACACTTACATAAGTAGGTTTTAATGTTATGATGAAATTGATGGTCTAACTAGGTTTAGAATCATCATGCATGATGATGTTAAGAAGGTGTTTGATTAAATCATGAATTTGGGTACATGATCATAAATGACTTGAAATGGGTTTTGAATGTTAAGATGAAATTTGGTAAATTTGTTCATTGAACTAGGTGTATGAAATCATATTGTCTATCAATTGATAAGTAGAACTTGATTATATTAAGTGTTGGGATAAATGCTAGTGATATGATGAAACGGGTTTCACTCGTGTATAAGGAACCCTTAGTTCTTACAAAAATAAATGAATAAACTAGTCAAGATAACCGTTTAAACTAGTTTATTAGCCATGGAAATGGGTTGCAATTGATGGTTTGGGTCGAATTTGAAAGGACCCTAAACATGATTTTCGTAGCTTTTTATATGTATTTTGACTAATCTTAAAAAAATCATATAAAATCAACCGTTTATCCGATTTGGGTGTTCTATACCTTTTCGGAAAGCTTATGAAGTAAATTTTTACTGTTTTCAATCATAAGAAACAAATGTGGTTGTTAAATAGGCCAAATAGGCGAATTAAAACTGCTGTTCAGAACTTGAAAGATGTTGAAAAATGAAAATATAGTTGCTGAGCTGATTTTATAAAAATCATAGAAAATTCGTTAGAAGGTGTACCTTATATGCTTGCGAAGGTATTGGAGCGTTCTACGATCCATCTTTGAACATGTTGATCTAATTCAGATTTTAAACGGGTCAAAATGGTCAATTACAGCAGCTGAATAGAAAATCGCTGCACATAAATAATGTTATTATTAACCAAGAAAAAGGCATAAGATTGTATATACTTGCTTCAGGCATGAATTATTGATTGTTGGGAACAAATAGCACTTTATCTGACATGCTTAAAGTGTTTAAAATCACTTACTAACTAGTTGTATAAGTAACTTCACTAACGGGTCAAACGGTTTGTGAATGAAAAGAATTATGGTATGAAACTAGTTGTTGAATATATGGCATGCTTTGATTGATAAGTGTGTAAAAAAAGGGGGTTCCATAGGGTGATGACCATTATATATAATGAACAATCTAACCATCTTATGGATGTTATGATATAGTTGACTCTAAACAAGCTAGGTGGGAGCTTGGAAAGGAACGGGTCAAACGGATCATGGATGCAAAGAATGTTTGCGCGGACGCGAGGTAAGTTATGCTTACACTTCCTTTTTAATTACAATACACTTGTGAATAATGATAAGTAATTGGAATATGATGTTCCGGCAAGATACAATGCAAGTCGGAATATGTAAAAAGGTAAGAAACCATAAATTATGGTAAAAAGGGGTAAAATGGTAAATTAGTCGGGTGAAGACTAATAAATAACGAATTTTGAACAATACATTATGGGGTGAATTGTAACGTGTAAAAGTGGTTTAGTAATACTCCGGACACGAGTTGACGGATAGAATAAAAGATGTGAAAAGACACCATTTGGTATAAGTCATAACGGGTCAAACAATTCAAGAAATGTCTTTTAAGTAGTAAGGACTCATGGTGCTAACCGGAATGGGTTCAAGGGGCGAAATGGTATCAAAATACCATCATATGATGATAAATGATCATTTTGACTAAACGGGTCAAATGGTGCGTTAACACCATTTGACGATAATTTTTGACGATCGCTTGTTAAGTTTTGGTGATTTCAGGAAAGTAATATGAGGTTCGCGACGCTATTAATTAGTAAGTTAATAGTGAAAGGTATTTTAAACGGGTCAAAACTTTGACCCGAGCCAGGTATGTGCAAATAAGATTATAGTTGTAAGTACGATTTTTGGTCAAACATGTTATTAAAAGTCCATCGTCATAAAAAGACTTGAAACTTGTCTTTTGCAAAATTTCTAAACTAGAGATTAGAACACGGAACAAGTAGTTTATCACATTATATCCACCACAAATATTGTTGTGGTGGAAAACAAGTAGAAACCATAGTGTGGAAATAAGATGCAAGCAAAGGATGGGTGTAATTTAAGCTTAAAAGTGAATAAGTACCCTTAACGGGTCAAAATAAGAGTATAAACAAAAACGGGTTAAGAATGTGTATAAACTCATGATTTGAACCTTGTACAATAGGAAATTATTATATTATAATATGTTACAAAAAAGAAAACAAAGGCGACAGACTACACAACTGGCAAACTGATTATTATTTTGTGGTTTGATGTCTAAAACTTGTTTAACCTATTATTTAAGCATCAAAACTAACTTTTAGGTTGGTTTTGATCACAGGTAAATACCAAGTGTTCCCGGATGAAGATCAAGCTCAAGGAAGAACCGAACACGATCAAAGATACAAGCTTCCGCATATCGTTTCGTCAATATTTTAATCAACGAACTCTATTTCATTGCGTGTATTATTTTTTTTAAATTGTAAAAGTTTTAAATTACCCGTATTTTCCACGGATACGAAATATTAACTACATGTTTATTTTCGTAATTGATACGAAAACCATTAAATAATACTAAGGGTGTTACAAGTTGGTAATCAGAGCTCAAGGTTAAAGAGTAAAGTGTGTTCGGTTCGAAGCTTGATCGCAAATCCGGTAAGTACATGTATGTTAATAGTTTAGTAGGATTAAAGTGTTGTGAACAACTCAAAGGGTATCGTGTAATGCACGTTACACCAACGAAAATGATTAGTATAGTTAACGAAATTACGTGCAGTAAAAAGCCTTGTATTACAATACGTGCATTTATTAATGTCGAAATTACTAACTGTTGTAAATGTTTTAGTTCAAGGACACTCGCATATGAAGATAGCGAGAGTTTAACAAATCGCGGACTTGATAGAGGAACGGTCCAAAGAGTATGCTCATCAAGGACTTAAATCGCGTAACGGTCACGAACAAGGCTAATGGCAAGAGAAGCCCGTTAGGGCAAGCATTACCAGGTGCACATTTTAAATTTAATTGCACAAATAGTAATATGCAACAAATATGTAGAAATTGAAAGTTGCATGTGTAGATTAAAAACTTGGAAAAACCCGAATAGAAAATGTATTCGGGATATTGTTTCCAAGAGAAACAAATAGAGGCATTACTTACATAGGACGTGATGTGAAAACTATAAAAAGGTCATGCGTGTCATGTGTTAATCGCTTACTCTGGCCAAGTAAGTAGTGGCATATGATACCATGAACTTCTTATAGCGGACACATTTACATCCGATGTAGTAAGGACGGGGTGAATGGGACAAATTAAAAAGTACCCAAATGAAACAAATGAATAAAATAGTTGATAATAATGTAAACGCATAGCCGGGTGACGGAAGCGTATTACATTAGGATAATGAGCCCGAGAGAAGGGACAAGGATTAATGTAAATGATGATATAAATGAATGATCAAAAGAAAATTCACGAAAATAAGTCATCTTGGACGAAAGGGCCATGGTGAACAAAATGGGCAAGTAAAACTAAAGTATAGATGATCCGCCGGGTCATAAAAACAAAGGTGTTGCCCACACGAAAAAGATAATCAAGGTTGTTAACTTTAGTCGTAGTAAAGCAAGGATAACGATGATAATCGTCACTCATAATTAATAAGGCCGCCAATGGTGGTCACGTAAAGAATAAAAGACATGGTCGAATAAAAGCGACGGATTTCGCTAAGATGACCAAGTAAATCGAAATGAAGTCTTAATGCATACCGGAAGGGGTGCAATGATAACGATTTCGGTAAAACACCCGGTTGATGGCTAAGGAATTAAACGCGTGCGTAGACTGAGAAACAGGAACGTGTATGGAAAGTAAAAAAAAAGACTCGGGTTTTGGGTCATGACTAAAGGACGATAAGAACTGCAAATAGAAATTTTGATAAATTACGTTCAACTATTTCAAAGCTGAACGGGTCGAATAAAGAACGAAGTTTGACATTCATAAGTGATGAACTCTCACACAAACAAGTCAAACAAATTTAATAATGATGACGCTTGCTAATGTAAGTAAGCGCAAATCGACATAAAAGCACGAAATATTAAGACAAAAGAACCCAGGTAATGGGTTGTAAATAAATATAGGAATAAACCAGATAACAACAAGTGGAAAACAAACCGATGCGTAAATGACGTAAGAAGTCACGGAGTCGGAAGATTAGTTTAAAATGGTAACGGGTGTAGCCTTAGACTACGGTTAAGGTCCATAGAATTCAAAAAAAAAAGAAGAACGAATTCTAAACTTAAAAAAAAGGGGGTGCGTTGACACCGAAAGTGTATTTCTAGAATGACATGAGTAAAAAAAAATAAAGAAAAAGCCTACGATGCTAAGTAAAAGAACCGGCGGGTCACTCGGGTAAAGCGTGGAAAACTGATTACAATTCTCCATGTAAAATATTCACGGTCAGGAATAAAACTTAGACGGAAATTCCTAGACATGAGGAAAAGACATAAGACAGAGAAAACGTAAACTAAAATTTAGTTTTTAGTCAAAAGCACGTTTTAACAAACATAAGTACTATGAGGGGAATTAGAAAACCTTAAACACACAAAAGGCCGGGGATGGCAAAATAGTATACCCGGGAAACGGGGTATGAAGTGAAGGCGACTAATTAGTCTAGCCAGTAAAACCATTCGAAGTCAAAATATGGTTAGGAAACTATGTAAAGCGCTCGTCAGAATAAGATTAGCATGAAGTAAACATATTGAAAGAATTAGTGACCGGGTGATCAAATGACAACTCGGTCAAATAGACGACAAGAATAGGAATATATGATAAAAGTTATGGCCCATAAATCCATTTACATGAAAGACGCTCACGTCAACACAAATGATCACTGTAGACCGAAAAGAAAGAAACCCTTGAAAACGAAGCTAGGTTCGCTTGTTTTAATCAACAAACTACATAAAGAAGGTTTCGGGGACGAAACCTCTTTAAGGGGGGTAGACTTGTAAAACCCCGAAATCGGGATTTGGTAATTAAACCATGTAAATAATAATGAACGGGTAAATACCGTTAGTGGTGAAAATAAATCCGGTGAATATTAGGAAGTAAATAAATAAACCTAATATCGAATAAAAAGAGAATAAAAGGGTTTAATGAAATAATGTTTATAAGAGACCCGAGCTAACGGGACTTAAAAACAAAATGGGTGGTAATCTCCCGGAACCCACTAAGTTAACTAGGAGTAATTAACCTAGTTAATTAAAGGAAAACATTTCTAGAAATAAAGAGGTTAAGGCCTACTTGGAACAAACCAAATCATGAGGGGCTAAAGGTGGGTAATTAGAAAAGTGTTTTAATTAAAACACTTATATAAAAAAAAAGAAATAAAAACACACACATGTGTGTTCGATCGACAGGAGGAGCAGGGAGAAAGGGGTGAAACCCTAACTCAACAAAACCTTCAAATTGGAGGATCAAACGAAGGCCAAATTCGGATTGGAATATACATAAACGATCACCAAGTCAAGGGGATCGAAAGGTATGTCGAATTTTTGACATTCATGAAGTTGTGAAAAGTCGATTAACTTTACAAGATGCAATTTAGGTATGAATTGTAGAAGTTATGGCTAGATTAGAGATGTATACTTGCTTAGGAGCAAAACCCTAAGTGAAAATTCTGCATATATTGCTATGATTTGAATACTTAGATGAATTACCACACTTACATAAGTGGGTTTTAATGTTATGATGAAATTGATGGTCTAACTAGGTTTAGAATCATCGTGCATGATGATGTTAAGAAGGTGTTTGATTAAATCAAGAATTTGGGTACATGATCATAAATGACTTGAACTGGGTTTTGAATGTTAAGATGAAATTTGGTAAATTTGTTCATGGAACTAGGTGTATGAAATCATATTGTCTATCAATTGATAAGTAGAACTTGATTATATTAAGTGTTGGGATAAATGCTAGTGATATGATGAAACGGGTTTCACTCGTGTATGAGGAACCCTTAGTTCTTACAAAAATAAATGAATAAACTAGTCAAGATAATCGTTTAAACTAGTTTATTAGTCATGGAAATGGGTTGCAATTGATGGTTTGGGTCGAATTTGAAAGGACCCTAAACATGATTTTCGTAGCTTTTTATATGTATTTTGACTAATCTTAAAAAAATCATATAAAATCAACCGTTTATCCGATTTGGGTGTTCTATACCTTTTCGGAAAGCTTATGAAGTAAATTTTTACTGTTTTCAATCATAAGAAACAAATGTGGTTGTTAAATAGGCCAAATAGGCGAATTAAAACTGTTGTTCAGAACTTGAAAGATGTTGAAAAATGAAAATATAGTTGCTGAGCTGATTTTATAAAAATCATATAAAATCATAGAAAATTCGTTAGAAGGTGTACCTTATATGCTTGCGAAGGTATTGGAGCGTTCTACGATCCATCTTTGAACATGTTGATCTAATTCAGATTTTAAACGGGTCAAAATGGTCAATTACAGCAGCTGAATAGAAAATCGCTGCACATAAATAATGTTCTTATTAACCAAGAAAAAGGCATAGGCTTGTATATACTTGCTTCAGGCATGAATTATTGATTGTTGGGAACAAATAGCACTTTATGTGACATGCTTAAAGTGTTTAAAATCACTTACTAACTAGTTGTATAAGTAACTTCACTAACGGGTCAAACGGTTAGTGAATGAAAAGAATTATGGTATGAAACTAGTTGTTGAATATATGGCATGCTTTGATTGATAAGTGTGTAAAAAAAAGGGGTTCCATAGGGTGATGGCCATTATATAGAATAACCAATCTAACCATCTTATGGATGTTATGATATAGTTGACTCTAAACAAGCTAGGTGGGAGCTTGGAAAGGAACGGGTCAAACGGATCATGGATGCAAAGAATGTTTGCGCGGACGCGAGGTAAGTTATGCTTACACTTCCTTTTTAATTACAATACACTTGTGAATAATGATAAGTAATTGGAATATGATGTTCCGGCAAGATACAATGCAAGTCGGAATATGTAAAAAGGTAAGAAACCATAAATTATGGTAAAAAGGGGTAAAATGGTAAATTAGTCGGGTGAAGACTAATAAATAACGAATTTTGAACAATACGTTATGGGGTGAATTGTAACGTGTAAAAGTGGTTTAGTAATACTCCGGACACGAGTTGACGGATAGAATAAAAGATGTGAAAAGACACCATTTGGTATAAGTCATAACGGGTCAAACAATTCAAGAAATCTCTTTTAAGTAGTAACGACTCATGGTGCTAACCAGAATGGGTTCAAGGGGCGAAATGGTATCAAAATACCTTCATATGATGATAAATGATCATTTTGACTAAACGGGTCAAATGGTGCGTTAACACCATTTGACGATAATTTTTTACGATCGCTTGTTAAGTTTTTGGTGATTTCAGGAAAGTAATATGAGGTTCGCGACGCTATTAATTAGTAAGTTAATAGTGAAAGGTATTTTAAACGGGTCAAAACTTTGACCCGAGCCAAGTATGTGCAAATAAGATTATAGTTTTAAGTACGATTTTTGGTCAAACATGTTATTAAAAGTCCATCGTCGTCAAAAGACTTGAAACTTGTCTTTTGCAAAATTTCTAAACCAGAGATTAGAACACGGAACAAGTAGTTTATCACATTATATCCACCACAAATATTGTTGTGGTGGAAAACAAGTAGAAACCATAGTGTGGAAATAAGATGCAAGCAAAGGATGGGTGTAATTTAAGCTTAAAAGTGCATAAGTACCCTTAACGGGTCAAAATAAGAGTATAAACAAAAACGGGTTAAGAATGTGTATAAACTCATGATTTGAACCTTGTACAATAGGAAATTATTATATTATAATATGTTACAAAAAAGAAAACAAAGGCGACATACTACAGAACTGGCAAACTGATTATTATTTTGTGGTTTGATGTCTAAAACTTGTTTAACCTATTATTTAAGCATCAAAACTAACTTTTAGGTTGGTTTTGATCACAGGTAAATACCAAGTGTTCCCAGATGAAGATCAAGCTCAAGGAAGAACCGAACACGATCAAAGATACAAGCTTCCGCATATCGTTTCGTCGATATTTTAATCAACGAACTCTATTTCATTGCGTGTATTATTTTTTTTTTAATTGTAAAAGTTTTAAATTACCCGTATTTTCCACGGATACGAAATATTAACTACATGTTTATTTTCGTAATTCATACGAAAACCATTAAATAATACTAAGGGTGTTACAAATACACAT
Source organism: Helianthus tuberosus (assembly GCA_030545235.1). Lineage (NCBI taxonomy): Eukaryota > Viridiplantae > Streptophyta > Magnoliopsida > Asterales > Asteraceae > Helianthus > Helianthus tuberosus. Next base: position 109,533 of record JARYGA010046452.1, on the reverse strand, counting down.
TCGAAAAGTACCATTCGGATTGGGCACAAGTAAAGCCGGAACTGCACAAGGACTCATACTCTCCCGAATGAGGCCCTTTTCCAAAAGTTCGGTGACTTGGCGATGCAATTCAGCAAACTCTTTCGGATTCATTCGATAAGCGGGCTTGTATGGAATACTTGCACTTGGAAAAAATTGATACAATGTTGGATTTCCCGAATGAGTAGAAGACTAACGGGAATGTTGGTTGGAAAAATATCATGAAACTCGGTCAAGAGGGGTTGTACTTCCCGTGGTACATGCGGCATGGTGGGGTTTCTCTAGCAATCAATATACCAAAAATTAGATGTTCTTGATTATTCCTACCAACATCGACGAGGACTCCTCCTGCCTAGGGTCAAAGGGTGCCAATGTGATATTTAGACCGTCCTTTTTGAAGGTGTAAGTATTGCGGAAGCCATCATGTTTTACTCGACGGTAATAGAGCCACGGACGACCCAATAAAAGATGACAAGCGTCCATGGGGATGATTTCACACCATAGTTTGTCTATATACTTATTACCAATGGAGAAAGGAACCAAACACCGATGAGTAACTTTAAGAAGATTACCCTTTTTAAACCACGTAAGTTGGTACGGGTCGGGGTGGTCGTGTAGCGGTAATTTAGTTTTTCCACCATGGTACTTGCTACCATATTTTCACAACTGCCGCCATCAATGATAACGGTACAAACCTTGCCTTTCGATGTACACTTTGTGCGGAATATGTTGTTACGAAGCCATTGCGTGCCATTGGATGTATCGGCTACGGACGTGTTTAGAATGCGTTGAATAATAAGCGCCTCACCCCGATCGGGGTAAATAATTTCAGTTTCCTTGTCATCGTCCGTAGTATCATATTTTGGTGCGGGCACTTCAACAAAAACAAGGACCTGTTTATTGGGGCAATCCCGTTTAAGGTGACCAATGCCTTGACATTTGTAACACCGATCGCAAAAAGTACCACTTGAGGAACCGGTTTGAGGCCCCGGCGCTGGGATGGGGTCGGCTTTGATTGGGCCGCCCGTGCCTGTGAGGAGGTCGCTGTCGGAAGCCAAGTAGTGGGTGGAGCGCGGGTGCTTGGTCGATGTTTCGCTAACAATTGTTTCTCCACCTGAAAAGCGAACCTGCAAACATCATTAAATGACCAATACTGTTGTAAGTGAACCACGCCTGGGATCTCGGATCGGAGTGCCCCTTAAAAACGAGCAATAATCTGTTCTTTATCTTCATCGATACCGCAACACATACGCATGCGTTCAAATTCCGCAATAAATTCTTCTACAGATAACGATTGTTGCCGTAAATTGTGATAATCTAAAAAAAAGTCTTGGCTGTGATTAACGGGCAAAAACTTCGATCGCAACAACCGCTTGGGGTAGATAAAACAGAGAAAAGTGATATGGGATGAGTTTTGAACCAGCGCCAAAGCTAGGAACACACAACACACCAACCACTAAATCAAGAGCCAAATCTTGTAAGACTATAAAATGAAATTGTATATATGCAGTATAAAAATCGGATGAGACTAACTATTCATTACTATTCATTAGCTTTGTTTTTTAATATATAATATATATAATTCTCGTATTTCAAGTGAGTTTTGAAATACTCCAACGCGTTCATGTAAAGAGGGAAAGGTTTTGCGTAATTTCCGGCGTTGTCTTCTTGTACGGCTTGCTTTACCTACTCGATTGCTTGTTCTTTGAAGTTGTTGTACATGGTGATCAAATTGAGGTGGTTGTGGAGTGAAACCCGGTGATCGGGTGATGTAGAGGTGAAGAAATATGTTTTGTAGGCACACGATTGGGGTAGATAAAAAAGAAAAAAGTGATATGGGATGAGTTTTGAACCAGCGCCAAAGCTAGGAACACACAACACATCAACCACTAAATCAAGAGCCAAATCTTGTAAGACTATAAAATGAGATTGTATATATGTAGTATAAAAATCGGATGAGACTAACTATTCATTACTATTCATTAGCTTTGTTTTTTAATATATATATATATATATATATATAATTCTTGTATTTCAAGTGAGTTTTGAAATACTCCAACGCGTTCATGTAAAGAGGGAAAGGTTTTGCGTAATTTCCGGCGTTGTCTTCTTGTACGGCTTGCTTTACCTACTCGATTGCTTGTTCTTTGAATTTGTTGTACATGGTGATCAAATTGGGGTGGTTGTGGAGTGAAACCCGGTGATCAGGTGATGTAGAGGTGAAGAAATATGTTTTGTAGGCACACGATTAGGGTAGATAAAAAAGAAAAAAGTGATATGGGATGAGTTTTGAACCAGCGCGAAAGCTAGGAACACACAACACATCAACCACTAAATCAAGAGCCAAATCTTGTAAGACTATAAAATGAGATTGTATATATGTAGTATAAAAATCGAATGAGACTAACTATTCATTAGCTTTGTTTTTTAATATATAATATAATAATTTTAATTTTAATATATAATAATATATATAATTTTTAATATATATATAATTTTGCTTTTACATCCTTAAACGAAAAATTATAACCACCCGCTTCTATACCTATATTTAAAAGATATTTAATTAAAAATTTATTAAAATATATAAAATTAACATATCCTTCTTTTTTTAACGGTAAGGAATAACGTGCAAACTACCGTGACACCAGGTGTTGTGGCGAAGGTCGAGTACTCAACCACCGCCAGCCCCTTGGCTCTCCCAGATGTGCGGAAACCCGACCTCCACCCGCCCGAATGCACGACAGTGGAATAATCGGTAAAACCTTGCCTCCTATCCAAGACGAACCGGCACCACCCGTATTCGCTCTTCACCTGGATGCCGCAGAAAATAATGATGAGAGTGAGAGTCGTACCTATGTCACAATGAACACCAAGGTGGTGTTTGTTTTTGAAGAGGTAAAAGGTCTGCAGTCTGCGGACCACATCTGCAGGCATCTGCAGGAGAAGAGGTGGACCAAAGGTCTGAAGTCTGCAAGGAGAAGAGGGTTTGTTTTTTATTCTACAAAAAGATCTTCTCAACACACAAACACACACTTTACACACACAAACCTCTTGTTCTCTCTCTGCATCACCACCGCCACAACCATCTGCCTCACCAAGCACCACCGCCACCACCATCTGCCTCACCAACCTCCTTCCTCCCCCACCAACCCCGTCGCAACCACCAAGCACCACCGCCACCACTTCAGCCGCCGTCAACCACCTCCACCGAAACCCTAATTTCACCATCTTCAAGGGTTTCGATTTGGGGGTTTCTGAAGAGAGAGAGAGAGAGAAAGAGAGAGAGGGAGGAGAGAGATCCAGAGAGAGAGAGTACGAGGAGAGAGAGACGACGGTGGTTACGGTTCCTGTGACGATGATGTTCGATGAAGATGATGACGATGATCGATGAAGATGATGACGATGATGTTCGATGATGATGATGATGATGACGACGACGATTTTGATGGTGGAGGTGATTGGGGGTGTCGGGTGGAGGAGATGAGTGAACTTGGGGGTGGCGGTGGTGGCGGAGATGTGGTGGTGGAGGTGGTGGCAGGGATGTGGGGGTGGAGGTGTGGAAGAAGAGGTGAGAAGAGGTAAGGGTCTGTGCCAAGAAGACTTGGGTCAATGTCTGTGCCAAGAAGTGGTCTCGCAGACCTTTTTTAATGAAAGGTCTGCGAGAAAACAAACAAGTTGCAGACATGAAACGTCTGCCCGCGTCTGCGCGACGCAAACATAAATGGCCAAAAGTGCTTCTGACCAAAAAAACAAACACCACCCAAGTCTTTTCCAAATCACTCCACGACTACCTCATTCCCATTAACATATCGTTCTATTCAACATAACTAAGGTGAATGGAAGACTTTAATGCGGCTTAGTGACCCCATAGAGTTTGCTTTTTGACAATTTAACCTATATAGGCATTAGGCTTCTTGGAATTCGTCGAGGTTTGAATTTGACGAATTTCCATAAATAAGGCTGTATAAATATAGAAAAAGTGTCACTAAGAGCATTCTCATTCAATCCATCAAAACTTGTGAGGGTGAGTTTTTATATTGTAAAGGGTATAAAAAGTGGTTGTGAGTGGAGGAGAGAGAAAATGTTACTGTTCATCTGTATATTTGGGGGGACACTGTTCACCAGTTTTAGTAACTACACGTAAAAGGTATGTTAATCGGTTTAGGACCAATATAGTGACACAAAAAAGATTAGGCGATTAGATTTTTGTTCTTTAAAGATGATTTCTTTTGTATGTAAAGTGTCACTATAACCTAAAACTAAAAAGCTTACCCATACTTTATAAAAGTGTAACTAAAAGCTTGTGGCACCAATATTTGTGTCACTAAATATCGGTTTAGCATCAAATACAAATGCTTCTAAAAATAAGAAGTGTATAAAGACTCATAAAAATAAAGCCGCTACACCAAAAAAAAAACCTAAATACCCACCACAAAAAAAAAAAAGTTGGTGACGAAAAGTAGCGATTTTTTTTAAATATTAAAAAAATTGTGTGGCTTTTAGATTTTTTTAGTATTTAGTTGTGAGGTTTAGCTTTATGGTTTAATTTTTAGCATTTAGTTTGGGTGGGGGTTTAGGTTTTTTTTTTATTATTTTTTTTTTTGGGGGGGGGGGGGGGGTAGGTTTTTGGGTGGGGGTTTAATGGTTGTGTGGTGGTGTAGTGGGTTTAGGTTTTAGGTTCTATGACACTTGTCACTTTATAGTGTCTTTTTAGACTTCTTATTTTTAGGAGCTTTTGTAGAATAACTTAACCCCTAAATATCAATTTTTGTTAAATGTGGCATTCTTGTCTGTTTCCTAAATACAAAGTTTGTTATTTTTCTATCTTTTATAATACAAAGATTGTTAGTAATTTTATAATAACTATTAGGGGCTGTTTGGTAACCTCTGAATGATCATTAAGAGGCTACCTCTTAATGGAACCATTAAGAATTTTACCAATAACAAGGTAGAAGAATGTGACATGTGATGATTTACCATTTAGAGGTTACCTCTTAACCATTCAGACTTGAGGTTACCTTTTATTCATTCAGAGGTTTTAAACCATTAGGAGGTAGCATTCGAATGAAAATTAAGAGGCTACCAAACAGGCCCTTAATGTTGCTAGAATAGAGGTTTATGTTTTATATAATTTAAATAGGTTTGAAAGGTTGGACTCTAAAATTTCGTTTTCACATATAATAAAGATAAAGGTGGTTGGTCTTTTTGTCCTAAAGTAGTTGTTTTTTGTTCATTGTAGATTTCAAAAAGAGAATTTGATATGCTATTTTAGAGCCGTAAGAAGAGGGCTAGGTGGGTTCACTTTTGAAATGCAAATGTGATGTACTTCTAACTTAGCATTCACATCCATTCCACTATATTTTCACCCTAAAATACACTAAAAAACACTATATTTTCTCTCTCCTTTTCAATTAAATAATATTTTTTATACCTTTATCATTATATTTTCTCTCTCCTCCACTAACAACCACTTTCAAAATATATTAAAAAATTATATGAGGTGAACAGTGTCCCCCCCAAATATACAGATGAACAGTAACATTTTCTCTCTCCTCCACTCACAACCATTTTTTTTTACTTTTTATGTTATAAAAACTTCACATACAGAATTTAGTGGACTGGATGTGAATGCTCACCATCTAATTAGTCTTTACCATTTTTTAAGTACATGCACCTTTTCTCATCCATTCACGCATTAAAATACACACATATAGAGACACACAAATAAACATTCATTCCATAACCAAGAATACGGTGAAAACAACGAGAATTATACCAGTATGTTTTTACCTTTTGCTCTAAGTGTGACACAAAAGACGATTACATATTCGCCTACCCCGATATCTTATTAAACATTAACGCAATATATACAATTGCTTTATGTGGTTCCCGCACTTCTCAACATTAAATTTGTTTCGAAAAGAACGTGTCCATATGTATACATACAAATTGAATAACCTAGGTATATCTTTAAAACAAAAAAATTTGGAGTATATAACAAACTTTTGAAGTCTCTAGTTCCAATCAAGTCTTGCCCAAAGTTGGTTGATTACATAAGGAATAAAACAATTTCAACAAGTACACTAATTTTAACATAACTGTCGTTTAATAAGTTTATGACCAATTCTATAATTTTTCATTTCCATGATTAATGTTTCATATTGGTTTGTAGTTCTCTTATCATTTAGAGAGAGTGTGTCTTCAAATGAGAATCACTTGAAAACTGTTGGTCCAAGCTTCCAATTACGAACACACAAAACCAAACACAAACAATTTGTAAAACTAACACGTCTCGTACTCTTTTATTATTAAACTTAACTTGATAAATAAAACAGAAAACATAGCCCGTATTTATACTAAACATAAACCAATCCTAACTCAACTCGGACTCTATTTAAATAATTAAATAAACTAACTAGATAAACCTATCTATTAAACATATTATTCAAACTATTTAAATAATAAACTAAGCCATATTTATTTTGAACCCATCTAAATTTTCAAGATAATCACTAAATCAGTCATAACATTCCACAGGAAGTTAAATGTGATCACATTTGTAGAGGTATATTTGATCAATTTTGAACACATGGATTTTAAATTTGAACACACATGCACAAGTATATTTCACCATTTAATACGGTTTTAGACCATCTGCCTAATCAAGTCACCAAATAGACATTTCAAGTAAATTTTAGTCAAAAATCGTCATTTTAACCAAATATTACAATTACACATTAGATTTTCCTACAAGGTACTTCTAATAGCCCTTTTAGTTATGCTAGAAGCTAATTAAGATTTATAATTCAGAACATAAAATTCCACTTTTACTTATGTTTTACTACGAACAGTCGAACACATATAATAGATTCCTGGCTTAGCTATATAACCGGGATGGTTACGACACAAACCATATTTATCCTAAAAATCGTAAGAACGAATCCTACCACCTGAAAAAGGTAAACTAGCAAATACTAAACAACACATACATAAAAGTAGCACTTTTGAATTATATTAGCACATGTAAATTAAACAAGATAATTAATTTTAGCTCATATGTGAATTATATCAGCACTTTTCTTTATGAAGAATTATATCAACACATTAAAAACAAAAGGACGATCCAAAAAAAGAACTGAATGCTTGTTAGTTCGCAACCCCCTTCCCCTATACTACCCGGGAACGGGCGGCCGCGGCCAGTTTTGGTGGTATCTGGGTTTGTCAATTTGGCAGCGGAATTTACATCAGGACCGTAGTTAGAAAATATTTTATCAGAGTAAAATAACACACTTTCATAATATGAAACACGTGGGAATAATCCCAAGTTCTAAGTACACACATTTTCATAGGGATAAACCCTATTTTATTTAATAAAACATCTCTTTATTTTTAGGTAACTTTATTGCCACTTTTCCAAGCCTTCAGTGCTGTCCAGCTGTCTTCTATTTGGCTTTCACATTTTGTTACCTGAAACGCGTTTAAAAATATTTTGTCAGTGGGAAATACTGGTGAGTGAATCCCAGTTTAATCAAGTTAAGTAAAAACCATTGTACAGTATTGAGGGCGGTAGCGCAATTACATTTGTTTCCATCTATTCAATTATCACCCACGGTACTGTCAACCCGACTTGTGGTCATGTTACTCCTCGCAAGGTAGTAACAAATTTTGTATACAAAACCCCAACATACCGACGATAATTGTAGAATACAAATACTCAATCACTGTTTAATATATCATTAATTAAGTGAGGTTTTGTAAAAACAGTTTGCAAAAATGAGATTACTCACATTGCTGTCTTAGGGTTTCCTTTAAGGGTTTCCTGGTGATTATCTATAAATTACACAAATGCACACGCGTTAGTATAATAACCCAATATTTATATTAACAATACCCTCCCCGAGATGGCATTCCAACGACTACGTCGGGCAAAACCACGACAGCCGTTACTTACAACGAGGCAGAACTTCGTTATTTAGGGGGTATTATGCCCGAAAATTATCTTTGCTATTCAGAATATTGAGAGAGAGATCGAGAGATGAACGAATTGAAACTGAGGCTGGAGGCCTCAATTTATAGGTGACCTTTCGACTTCCCTCGCGGCCCGCGAAGGACGTAGCCAGGGGCTACGCGGCCCGCGTAGTAGGGGCAGTAGGGCCTAGCTTGGCCTGGTCACCACTATAGGCTCGATACTTGTACACCACGTGGCACCACCGGGTTAAGCCTGGTGGCCCGTCTGTCGCGCCCCGCGTGGGTGGTAGCCAAGGGCTACGCGCCCCGCGAGAGATCACTAAATCTTGTTTTTATTTTATTTTTGTGAAATTAAAGGTATTTAGGGCCGTATTTCGAATACGAGGTGTATTTTAAGACTTATAGTGGCATTTAAAATATATTAGAGGTGTCGAAAATTATTTTGAGGGTCGTTATATCCTCCCCCACCTTGTTTTAGAGCTCGTCCTCGAGATCTACTGGAATAGGTGTGGATATTTCCTTTGCATTTCTGATTCAAGCTCTCATGTGTATTCTGGTCCTCTTTTGGAGTCCCATTTCACTTTGACCAGAACTAATCTCTTGTGCTTGAGGTTCTTGACTTTCCTGTCTTCTATCTGTAGAGACCTTTCCACAAATTTTAAGTGCTCATTTACTTCTATATCCTTAAGAGGCACTACTAGTGATTCATCAGCTAAGCATTTCTTGAGATTACATACATGAAATACATCATGTATTCCTGCCATTTCCTCTGGCAGTTGTAGCTGATAGGCTACAAGTCCTATTCTTCTGATAATCTTAAAAGGTCCAACATACCTGGGGCTTAACTTCCCTATTTTTATGAATCTTACCACTCCTTTCCAAGGAGAGACTTTCAATAACACTTTGTCTCCTACCTGAAATTCCAACGGCTTTCGCCTGTTATCGGCATAACTCTTTTGTCGATCACGTGTTGTGATGTGTGCAAAATGCAACATATAAATTACATCAAATGTGGCATAAAACTAACCCTTTTTAGTACTTGTCACACCCTGGCTTTGCGGAAGCGTGGTTAATTGTGGTGTGACTTCTTAATACCATAGCTTAACCATAACAAGCTATATGAATTTAAAAACCATGCAAGTCATCCATTAAGTTTTGAAAATCAAAATACAGTACCATTGTTCTAACCAACAACCGTAACGTTGTTCAACAACCTTACAAATTAAAACATAACATAGACGTGGTTTAAGGACTGTGTCTTGTCCAGGAAAGAGACACATCCCCTAAACCCGGATGACTCCATGACAAGTGCAGCGGAAAACGTTCCATACCGTGCCAGATCTCGTTAATTTCCTGAAATACATGTGAGTTGAAAAATCAACAATAATGTTGAGCGAGTTCATGTGCAAGTGAGTAAGCAAAACACTTGTAAGTATAAAAGTTTCCTGGTATGTAGCAGTGTAAGAGGACTTGTGATCACCAATGGTTTGCAAGGCCATTAGCATGTAGTGAAATGCAAGTAGGAAGATACAAACCTAGCGTATTTGGCGTTGGGGCACCAAGTCACCACCTGGTCCATTATGCGGGCTCAGGGGTTGGGCTCGCTACACCCAGATAGATCTACCGCTCGAGTCCCTCGGTGTTCTAACTACCCATCCACATGATCTAAACCTCCTTACGTTATTCATACCGTGTATAAAGTACTTGTAAACAAAGTAACATGTATTTCACCCCCGCGGTTAAGTAAACTGAAAACAGTTAGAGAAAAGGGGGACATGAACTCACAGTGAATGCGCATCTCTACCAAGTGTCTCCAATACAGTAAGCTGTGCAACGACCTACAAGTGCTAATTCTATTAGACGGACGGCCGTGCTTTAGCTTTGCAGTTTAAGTCTTTGGGAAATAGTTAGACAACTATTTCGTGTTTATGTTCCGTATACACTTGGTAGTTATTCTTCTTCCCAAGGATGGGGGATACAATACATGTGCGTAAGTTACGTTTTATCAATCTTGTGGTAATGTAATTACCGGTGTAACTTATATGTTTGTGGAAGCGTTCGTAAAGTTTTGGAATCATTAACGCTTGTAAATATTATTTTCACTCTAAAATAATATTTATGTATTTCACAAAATAATCATAAACAGTGTTGTGACAAATATATTTATCACGTTAATCTTTGTGAAAATCCCACCTCCGAATATTTAGTAATTAAAGTCATGGCGAAAATTTTATGTTTCGAAAATATGTCGAAAATAGTTCTAACACTTGTTGCGTAAATAATTCTAAGTGTTAGGTTTTTAGGAAATTTTGCCAGAGTTTCCTCTGTAACTGGAGGTGGCCACGCTTCCAAGCGTATCATTTTCTTTTTGAAAACATCCCATGATTATCAACAATCAACCCTTACGTTTTAACACGCGAAACGCTACCCTTGTCGTTTCAGTTTCAATATGTGGAAACTGGGCTGTTTTCGGACGACTAAATAAAATACTTAACCCTTTCCAAAAATTCCCAAATTTTTACGGGTCGTCCTAATCGACCCAAAAATGATTGTATAAAAATATCGGTGTCCAGTTTCTTATCAATAATTTATAGAAAATCGTTTACCGAACCGTGATCAGATTTGTCACATTCTGATCACAGTTTGTGGAAAAATTCGTCAAAAATTCCTCGTATGTCCGTTTATCGAAATTCCAGTTTGAGGGTCACAAATACATCCGTGACCATCTTAGATAAAAGTTTCAGGGGCTGGTTTGGTTCGGGTTTTAAGTTGTGATCGAAAACGCACAGCCCAATTTACTGCAGTAACAAACAGCCTTAGCTGCTGTCACGAAAACAGGTTTTTAAAATAGTAACCGACATCAGAAAAATACGATTCCAGCGCCATTTTCTTCGTTTTTCGAAATGACACGATTTAGGCTTTTGAAATTCTGTTTTTCGAGTTTTTAAAGTCCGTTTACAGCCTGAAGAAGGCGGCTGAAACAGTGACTCAGCTTGCTGTTTTGCGGTTTAGATGTTATTAAATCGTGTTATAAGTGTCCGATTAGCGGGTTAAACAAGAAAACAACTTTTGTACATGTTAAAACACTTTTACCCGAGTAAAGAATTTTTACACAAGTTCATGTTTCGTGTGTGGTAGAGTTTCACCTTTTAACCCTTGCGGTAACCAAAAACGAGCTTATGTGAAGATACATGATCTTACAAAGTCGGGTTAAACGGTGATCCGAGCTACCACATCATAGATCGGGTCTCAATAACCTCATATATCAAATACTACAACTTTTACACTAGTTATGATCTTTTATCCAACAAGATTCAAGTTTTAGTAAACTTTAAAGATTCAAAAGATGGGTTTCCGCATTTTAACCGTTATAAATCATATTAACCACCTTAGATAAGCTTAAAAACAAGTTTTAAACAATATACCTCTAGCTCGGGGCTAGGGAAGAATCGTGGCGAAAAAGAGGTGGATAAAAGCTAACGGTTGAGGTCCTTCGTGTTCCGAGTGCACCAAAGCTCCTAGTACGCGACCTTGGATGTTTGTATGATGATGGAATGAAGAGACAAGAACCGAAAATGGTGGGTAAGGGAGTGGGGTGTTCGGCCGTGAGTGGGTGAGGGAGAGAGAGAGCTTGTTTGAGTGGTGATTATGTGAATGATGAACATGAGATTGGTGATTATCTTATAGGCAACAATTAGGAGTATTACCCAAAGGTTTTTATGTCATGAAGATATTAAGCATAAACAATTAAAATAATCAAGTAGTGTACCCTTGTGTCTCCCATGGTTAGGGCCGATCACAATGGGGGGGCGTGTCTAGTTCGATCTTAACTAGTTTAGTTAGGAGTTTAGTTATGTTAATTCGGTTGGTTAAGTGTTAAACTCCGTTAGTTATAAATAGCGTGTTATGACGGGTGTTAGGGTAATCAGGGACCCTAACTGGCTCAGAAAAATAGTAATAATAAAAATAGTAATGTTTTCATGTTCCGGGTAAAGTCCGGTTGTTCGGTTGGATAGTAATCCGTTAAAGTCTTTTGTAACGCTTTAAAGTGTCGTTATTACATTTTTAGTGACACAATCGTTTTCCCGACACTTTAGAAAGTGTCTAGTAATATTTTCTCATGTTCTGGCACTTTACTAGTCAGCTAGAAGCTGGTTAAATTATTAAAGTGCTGTGTTTGGTACCTAAAGTACGTTCTTGGCACATCCGAATCAGTGTATCTTATCCCTAGAGACGCGGTAACACAACCCTTATATCCCTACACTCACTACCAGTGTAGTTAAATAAATGAGGCTCTTAACAGGCCTTAGAGGCAGTATTTGCCTGATGCTGGTTATATCAGCATGTTCACTGTGTATCCGTTTAGTGCTACTGTGCTTTTTGTGCATCAAGTTTGTCACTAGGGTTCAGCATGTAATTAATGTAGTGACAGCAAATAAAGTATGATGCAAGTAAGTGCATGTATCAGTATGCAGGTAGCAGTTTATCAGCTAGTTCAATCAAGCACAGTAATCAAGTAGTAATTAATCATTAATTAAGTTGTACGGATACCTGGTTTAGTGCGGGTTGTCACATTCTCCCCCCGTTAAATAAATTTCGTCCCGAAATTTAAGTTCTGCTTGTAGAAGCAGGGTTCTTAGGAAATAAGTGGGGGTATTTTTCTTTCATCCGGTCCTCACGCTCCCATGTGAATTCAGGACCATGTCTGGCATTCCAACGAACCTTGACGAGTTTGACACTGCTCCGGCGGGTCTTGTTAACTTTCCAATCCGTGACCTCAACAGGTTCTTCAACAAAGTGGAGCGTGTCGTCAATATGAATCTCGTCGATAGGAATGGCAACGTCAATTTGAGTTGGACTTTTCTTTAAATTGGATACATGAAATGTATCGTGAACACCATTTAGTTCAGTAGGTAGTTCCAACTTGTATGCTACTGTCCCAATTCTTTCCAGAATTCTGAAAGGACCAATGTAGCGCGGATTCAACTTCCCACGCTTTCCAAAGCGCGCTACCCCTTTCCAGGGTGATACCTTCAGTAAAACCATTTCTCCAACTTGGAAGTCCACATGCTTCCGGTTTGGATCCGCGTAGGCCTTTTGTCTGTGGCGAGCGGCTTCGATGCGTTTAAGAATGTGCGCGATCTTGTCTGTCGTCTCTTGGACGATTTCGGGACCAGCAAGCTGCCTATCACCCGCGTCAGACCAACATAGTGGTGATCGGCACTTGCGTCCGTATAGGGCCTCAAAAGGCGCGACACCAATACTGGTGTGGTAGCTGTTGTTGTATGAAAATTCGACCAAAGGTAAGTGTTTATCCCAGCTACCGCCTAAATCCATAACACATGCCCTCAGCATGTCTTCTAAAGTTTGTATCGTTCGCTCGCTCTGGCCGTCAGTTTGCGGATGGAACGCAGTGCTCAGATTCACTTGTGAGCCAAAAGATTCTTGGAAGGATTGCCATATTCTTGACACAAATATTCCGTCTCTATCAGAGATGATCGAGAGTGGTACTCCATCACGTGCTACGATCTCTCTCAAGTAAATTTCCGCAAGTTTGCTTGTACCGTCTTTCTCCTTGATTGGCAGAAAGTGTGCGGATTTTGTTAGGCGGTCAACAATCACCCAAATCATATCGTGGCCTCTTGGCGTTCTTGGTAATTTTGTAACAAAATCCATTGAGATTTGTTCCCATTTCCACTTGGGAATCTCAGGTTGTTGCAGAAGTCCCGAAGGCTTCTGGTATTCCGCCTTGACCTTAGCGCACGTTAAACATTTGCTCACGTAAACAGCAACGTCGCCTTTCATCCTAGGCCACCAATAGTAATCCTTGAGATCTTGGTACATCTTATCCGATCCAGGGTGGATAGAGTACCGTGACTTGTGCGCTTCGTCGAAAATAACTTCCCTTAATCCACCAAACAGAGGAACCCAAATCCTTTTCTCAAAACATAGCGTCCCTTCCTCGTTTGGTACCAAAAGCTTCTCCATTCCACGGAGGTATTCTTCCTCAAGGTTTCCCTCCTTGAGAGCTTCCTTTTGTGCAGCGCGAATGCGCGAGGAGAGATCGGTTCGTATAATCATTTCCAATGCTCTAACCCTTATGGGCTTGATTCTTTCTTTACGACTTAGGGCATCGGCAACTACATTCGCCTTCCCTGGGTGATACTTTATCTCGCAGTCGTAGTCGTTTAACAATTCAACCCATCGTCTTTGCCTCATATTTAACTCCTTCTGGTTAAATATATGTTGTAGGCTTTTGTGGTCTGTGAAGATTGTGCACTTCGTACCATACAGGTAGTGTCTCCAGATCTTTAAAGCGAAAACCACTGCGCCAAGCTCTAAATCGTGGGTGGTATAGTTCTTTTCGTGCACTTTCAGTTGGCGTGATGCGTAAGCAATGACCTTTTGGCGTTGCATCAACACACAACCCAATCCTTGACGCGATGCGTCGCAGTATACCACAAAATCGTCGGTACCTTCCGGTAGAGCTAAGATTGGCGCGTTGCAGAGCTTATCTTTCAATGTCTGAAATGCTTCATCCTGCTTGATTCCCCAATCAAACGTCTTGTCCTTCTGCGTGAGGAGCGTCAAAGATTGAGCGATTTTCGAGAAATCCTCAATGAACCTTCGATAGTAGCCAGCCAAACCCAAGAATTGTCGAATCTCGGTTGGCGTTGTAGGCGTTTCCCAATTCTTGATTGCCTCGATCTTTGTGGGATCAACATGAATTCCATCCCCATTAACCACATGTCCAAGAAACTGGACTTCGCGTAGCCAAAACTCGCACTTGGAGAATTTGGCGTACAGCTGTTCCTTCTTCAGTAGCTCTAGTATGGTTCTAAGATGTTGTTCGTGTTCAGCCTTCGTCTTTGAGTAAATCAGGATGTCGTCGATGAATACAATCACGAACTTGTCTAAGTATGGCTTGCAAACCCAATTAGATCCATGAATACCGCAGGCGCGTTTGTCAGACCAAATGGCATAACGAGGAACTCGTAGTGTCCATAACGAGTTCGGAAGGCTGTTTTCGGGATACTTTCCTCCTGTATCCTTAGTTGATGGTATCCAGATCGAAGATCGATCTTAGAGTAACAGCTTGAACCTTGAAGTTGGTCGAACAGATCGTCGATTCTTGGCAGAGGATACCTGTTCTTAATCGTCAGCTTGTTCAATTCTCTGTAGTCAATACACATGCGGAAACTTCCGTCTTTCTTCTTGACAAACAAGACCGGAGCTCCCCAAGGCGAGAAGCTTGGTCGGATAAAACCCTTGTCTAACAACTCTTGAAGTTGCGTCGACAATTCCTGCATCTCAGACGGCGCAAGTCTGTATGGTGCCTTAGCCACAGGCGCGGCGCCTGGAACTAAGTCAATGTGAAATTCCACTTGCCTCTGAGGTGGCAGTCCGGGTAAGTCTTCTGGGAAGACTTCTGGATATTCCCTTACGACAGGGATGTCCTCGATCGTTGGCTCAGCAGTCTTCTTGTCTACGATGTGTGCCAGAAAAGCAGCACATCCTTTCTGTAAACACTTCCTTGCTTTCAAGCAGCTGATAAATCTTAGCGGTGTGTCACGCTTTTCTCCGTGAACCACAATCGTCTCACCATCATCGGTTGGGATGCGAACAACTTTCTCGTGACATACTATCTCAGCCTTGTTTCCGGATAACCAATCCATTCCTATTACCACGTCGAAACTTCCCAATTGGACTGGTAGTAGATCCAGAGTAAACTCGCGTTCTCCCAATTCTATCACACAACCTCTGATTACTTCGTCGGCTCCAACTAACTTCCCATTAGCTAATTCGATCGAGTAGGGAATGTCTAACTTATGAGCAGCTAACCCAAGCATATTCTTAAATTCTAGTGATACGAAGCTATAGTCGGCACCAGTATCAAATAAAACAGATGCATAGCGCTGATTGATAGGGAACGTACCCGTAACAACATTTGGATCTTGGCGTGCTTCTCTAGCTTCGAGCTGGAATACTCTACCACGGGCTTGATTCAATGTTGGGCAATTCTTCTTAAAATGCCCGATTTCCCCGCAGTTATAACATCCGAGCCTCTGCCCGTTTCCATCCCCGTTTCCAGCTGGGGTGTTGTTCTGGTTGGCATTACCAGCCTGATTTGCATTGTAGCCTCGGTTTCTGTTTCCTCCAAAATTTCCTTGCGGGCGATTCCCATTTCCACCCCGGTTATCATTCCTATTTCCATATCCTCCCTGGCCTCCGCGGCCTGCACTAGCCCAACATGATTCCCTTGTGTGGCCCGGTTTTCCACACGAATCACATACCCTCAACCCACATCGGCCAGAATGGTGACGCTGGCATGCATTACACTTGGGCTGGGTGTCCAAGTATCCCTTTCCTTTCCTTCCACTGCCAGTCGTACCCTGAGCTGGCGTGTTTGGTGCTCCTCTCTTACCATCACCGCTAATACTTTGTTTGAAGTTTGAAAACTTTCTTTTGTTACTTCCTGACGTCTCAACATGAGTTTCTGTCTTCTTCACCTTGACTTCATCAAACTTGTTTAAACGAATCGCCTCCTCAGTGAGAGCCACGCTCAAATCGATGGCTTCAGTGATAGTTGCTGGTTTGGAGGAGGTTACCATGCTGATTATTTGGGGAGCCAAACCCCAAATGAAGCGCTCGATTCGCTTGTATTCTGGGGTAACCATGTAAGGAACCACTTGAGATAGGTCGTGAAACCTCTGGACGTATTCCGCAATCTTAGGTCCATCCATCTTTAAGTGCCAAAATTCAGTCTCCAACCTTTGAATTTCTGCGCGTGAACAGTACTTTTTGCGCATCAGTTCTTTCAACTCGGCCCAAGTCAGGGCGTAGGCGGCAGCTTCGCCTAGTGTTTGCACTTGTAGGTTCCACCATGATAGGGCTCCGTCTAAAAACAGCCCTGAAATGTATGTGACTTGCTGATCCTCTGCACACTTGCTCATGCGTAACACAGAATCGGTTTTCTCAGCCCAGCGGGTAAAGGCAACTGCACCTCCTGTGCCATCGAAGTTAACTGGTTTGCAGTCCAAGAACTGCTTGTAGGTGCATCCTGCACGTATGTTAAAACATGTGTTTGGCATTAGCATCATTGCTAAAGATGTCCAGTTAGTTCATGGTAGGTTCGAATGGCATGGTATTACCGTGAGGTGGATTGTTATTGCCTTGGTTAACACTTCCGCTTGCTCCTGGCTGAGATGCTGCGTACTGTGCTATGGCAGCAGCAATAATCTGCTGGAGTTCTGCCTCGTTTGTTGGCATGTTTGGTTCGCGTCTTGGTGGCATCTTCTAAAAGATGGTTTAAGTTGGTTAGGTCACAGCAAGTGAAGTGTACGTATGCATTCAACAATACCAACACATAATATCTCATGTCATCAACAAATCAATCACATAACATCTTATGTCATAAATCAATCACCCATATTGATAGCTCCTGCAATGGTTGGGGGCCTTGAGGTAGTAACCATACCCCTGATCTGGGGTGCAAGTGTCCTAATGAATCGTTCAATCCTTTTGAACTCCGGTTTGACTAAGTAGGGGGGGCGACCCTAGATAAGTCGTGCGATTGCTGGACAAGTTCAGGAATTTCTGGTTCGTCTATTTTCGAATTCCTGAATTCCACCTCAAGCTTCTAAATTCCAGTCTTAAAACAACATTTCTTCTCAATCGTTTCCTTGAGCTCGTCCCAGCTTAGTGCATAAGTAGCGTCTGTGCCAAGGGTCTGAACCTGGAGGTTCCATTAAGAGAGTGTGCCATCTAGAAATATCCCTGAGATGTAGGTAACACTCTGTTGGCGATCAGTTACTCATCCTTAGAATGGAGTCGGTCTTTTCGGACCAACGAACAAATGCAACGGTGCCTCCTGTTTTATCAAAGTTCAAAGGCTTGCAGTTCAAGAACTGTTTATAGGTGCAGCCAGTTGGAGGGTTATCTCCAGTAATGCCATCGTTGTACTTAGAGTGGAGGTCTTCATGTCGTGCATTTATCTGCGAGATGCGTTCTTTGCAGCTCGTCTTCTGTCCTTGGCAATGTACTGGCGTTTGTGTCATGTCTGGGTGACATTCCCCTTTGTCGAAGTGGTGTGAAGCGGGTTAGACAACGTTTCAATTGTCTATGAGGTGTATGTAGCAACATAAGTCATCATGTAATCTCCCAATTTCACACGCAAATATACTCACTGTATAAGTGGGGAAATAAATTCCTGAGCCTTCACATAGGCTTGTCAATTTGGCTTGTTGCTTGTAATAGAATGAACTCAAGGCTACATCGCCTAGGTCATTTGTGTTTAGGTTATTTCCTACTGCATTGGTTACCATCCGCTTGACCTGCAGAGTCCACCAGGATTCCTGTGCACTACAAATCGTTATTACGTGGGCCCCCGTAATAATAAATTGTCTTGCACAGTTACCCCAAATTTCTCTCATCCAAGCAGATGATCAATCAAGGAGCAACAGCCGGTGCATTGGCATGAACAGGGTCATGCTCCAATGCGGGGTCAGGAGCAGCGCCTGGCTCAGGGGCCACGGCCGGCTCCGGATCAAAAACTCCATCTCAAAATCAGCTGGATCAACAATCACAGGGGTTACAGGATCCCCCAAGGGGTTGTCTAAGTGCATGAACTCAATGTCATGGTCTGGATCAACACCAGGCGGAAAAACAGAATTGTCCTCATAATCACGATCAAACTCAAAACTGTGTGCGGGATCCGGTGCAGCTAGTGATGCCGTATCAGGGTCGGCGTTGTGTAAGTAGTGCTGCATTCCAGCAGTAATAAGGCCTTGCCCTCGAATGGGTCCTCCTCCAGTAGATCGTTATCGTCTTCAGAGGCCTCGTTGGGAGGGCGTATCATCAACAGGATAAGCGGCAAGGGGCACAGGAGCAGGGATCACTGCCAGTGGTAAGATCCCAACAAGATGGCCATCAGTAGGCTCTGCTACGACTTCAGGCAGTGCACAAAGGGCTGAAAGTCGTCATTGTCTGTGCTGGTAGTATCAGAAATGTACACCTCGTGCTTCGTTGAACTATGTCGTCTGATACTATGGTCATGGGGTTCGTAGTGCCCATCTTTTTAGTACTTGATGAAAGCATAACGTTTGTAACACAAACATATATACGTATAATAATCAATCATATAATCAGTTAATCACATAAGTCACCAAGTAAGGTATCACATACTTTTCCTAGTCTTACTAGCCAATTTCATCCAGTCTACAAGACTGCTCTATCCTTCACTTAAACCAAACCTCGATCCTCCAGATCGATCCTATAACAAATCAACGTGCTCAACTACCTTGTTCACCTCGATCCTCCAGATCGATCCTTTAACAAACCAACGTGCTCAACTACCTTAATCATCTCGATCCTCCAGATCGATCCTCAGCCCTCCAAGCTGAACTTATAATTAATAAAATGTGCTCAACATTTGTTTGTAAAAAGTGTGGATCTGGACTTAAGTGGTATGCAGAAAAATGTTTTCGTGAGAGCCCTAGTGATCATAGTCTAGACTCGAGACAGAATCCTAGTTCGCTATGATCAGAGCTCTGATACCAAGCTGTCACACCCTGGCTTTGCGGAAGCGTGGTTAATTGTGGTGTGACTTCTTAATACCATAGCTTAACCATAACAAGCTATATGAATTTAAAAACCATGCAAGTCATCCATTAAGTTTTGAAAATCAAAATACAGTACCATTGTTCTAACCAACAACCGTAACGTTGTTCAACAACCTTACAAATTAAAACATAACATAGACGTGGTTTAAGGACTGTGTCTTGTCCAGGAAAGAGACACATCCCCTAAACCCGGATGACTCCATGACAAGTGCAGCGGAAAACGTTCCATACCGTGCCAGATCTCGTTAATTTCCTGAAATACATGTGAGTTGAAAAATCAACAATAATGTTGAGCGAGTTCATGTGCAAGTGAGTAAGCAAAACACTTGTAAGTATAAAAGTTTCCTGGTATGTAGCAGTGTAAGAGGACTTGTGATCACCAATGGTTTGCAAGGCCATTAGCATGTAGTGAAATGCAAGTAGGAAGATACAAACCTAGCGTATTTGGCGTTGGGGCACCAAGTCACCACCTGGTCCATTATGCGGGCTCAGGGGTTGGGCTCGCTACACCCAGATAGATCTACCGCTCGAGTCCCTCGGTGTTCTAACTACCCATCCACATGATCTAAACCTCCTTACGTTATTCATACCGTGTATAAAGTACTTGTAAACAAAGTAACATGTATTTCACCCCCGCGGTTAAGTAAACTGAAAACAGTTAGAGAAAAGGGGGACATGAACTCACAGTGAATGCGCATCTCTACCAAGTGTCTCCAATACAGTAAGCTGTGCAACGACCTACAAGTGCTAATTCTATTAGACGGACGGCCGTGCTTTAGCTTTGCAGTTTAAGTCTTTGGGAAATAGTTAGACAACTATTTCGTGTTTATGTTCCGTATACACTTGGTAGTTATTCTTCTTCCCAAGGATGGGGGATACAATACATGTGCGTAAGTTACGTTTTATCAATCTTGTGGTAATGTAATTACCGGTGTAACTTATATGTTTGTGGAAGCGTTCGTAAAGTTTTGGAATCATTAACGCTTGTAAATATTATTTTCACTCTAAAATAATATTTATGTATTTCACAAAATAATCATAAACAGTGTTGTGACAAATATATTTATCACGTTAATCTTTGTGAAAATCCCACCTCCGAATATTTAGTAATTAAAGTCATGGCGAAAATTTTATGTTTCGAAAATATGTCGAAAATAGTTCTAACACTTGTTGCGTAAATAATTCTAAGTGTTAGGTTTTTAGGAAATTTTGCCAGAGTTTCCTCTGTAACTGGAGGTGGCCACGCTTCCAAGCGTATCATTTTCTTTTTGAAAACATCCCATGATTATCAACAATCAACCCTTACGTTTTAACACGCGAAACGCTACCCTTGTCGTTTCAGTTTCAATATGTGGAAACTGGGCTGTTTTCGGACGACTAAATAAAATACTTAACCCTTTCCAAAAATTCCCAAATTTTTACGGGTCGTCCTAATCGACCCAAAAATGATTGTATAAAAATATCGGTGTCCAGTTTCTTATCAATAATTTATAGAAAATCGTTTACCGAACCGTGATCAGATTTGTCACATTCTGATCACAGTTTGTGGAAAAATTCGTCAAAAATTCCTCGTATGTCCGTTTATCGAAATTCCAGTTTGAGGGTCACAAATACATCCGTGACCATCTTAGATAAAAGTTCAGGGGCTGGTTTGGTTCGGGTTTTAAGTTGTGATCGAAAACGCACAGCCCAATTTACTGCAGTAACAAACAGCCTTAGCTGCTGTCACGAAAACAGGTTTTTAAAATAGTAACCGACATCAGAAAAATACGATTCCAGCGCCATTTTCTTCGTTTTTCGAAATGACACGATTTAGGCTTTTGAAATTCTGTTTTTCGAGTTTTTAAAGTCCGTTTACAGCCTGAAGAAGGCGGCTGAAACAGTGACTCAGCTTGCTGTTTTGCGGTTTAGATGTTATTAAATCGTGTTATAAGTGTCCGATTAGCGGGTTAAACAAGAAAACAACTTTTGTACATGTTAAAACACTTTTACCCGAGTAAAGAATTTTTACACAAGTTCATGTTTCGTGTGTGGTAGAGTTTCACCTTTTAACCCTTGCGGTAACCAAAAACGAGCTTATGTGAAGATACATGATCTTACAAAGTCGGGTTAAACGGTGATCCGAGCTACCACATCATAGATCGGGTCTCAATAACCTCATATATCAAATACTACAACTTTTACACTAGTTATGATCTTTTATCCAACAAGATTCAAGTTTTAGTAAACTTTAAAGATTCAAAAGATGGGTTTCCGCATTTTAACCGTTATAAATCATATTAACCACCTTAGATAAGCTTAAAAACAAGTTTTAAACAATATACCTCTAGCTCGGGGCTAGGGAAGAATCGTGGCGAAAAAGAGGTGGATAAAAGCTAACGGTTGAGGTCCTTCGTGTTCCGAGTGCACCAAAGCTCCTAGTACGCGACCTTGGATGTTTGTATGATGATGGAATGAAGAGACAAGAACCGAAAATGGTGGGTAAGGGAGTGGGGTGTTCGGCCGTGAGTGGGTGAGGGAGAGAGAGAGCTTGTTTGAGTGGTGATTATGTGAATGATGAACATGAGATTGGTGATTATCTTATAGGCAACAATTAGGAGTATTACCCAAAGGTTTTTATGTCATGAAGATATTAAGCATAAACAATTAAAATAATCAAGTAGTGTACCCTTGTGTCTCCCATGGTTAGGGCCGATCACAATGGGGGGGCGTGTCTAGTTCGATCTTAACTAGTTTAGTTAGGAGTTTAGTTATGTTAATTCGGTTGGTTAAGTGTTAAACTCCGTTAGTTATAAATAGCGTGTTATGACGGGTGTTAGGGTAATCAGGGACCCTAACTGGCTCAGAAAAATAGTAATAATAAAAATAGTAATGTTTTCATGTTCCGGGTAAAGTCCGGTTGTTCGGTTGGATAGTAATCCGTTAAAGTCTTTTGTAACGCTTTAAAGTGTCGTTATTACATTTTTAGTGACACAATCGTTTTCCCGACACTTTAGAAAGTGTCTAGTAATATTTTCTCATGTTCTGGCACTTTACTAGTCAGCTAGAAGCTGGTTAAATTATTAAAGTGCTGTGTTTGGTACCTAAAGTACGTTCTTGGCACATCCGAATCAGTGTATCTTATCCCTAGAGACGCGGTAACACAACCCTTATATCCCTACACTCACTACCAGTGTAGTTAAATAAATGAGGCTCTTAACAGGCCTTAGAGGCAGTATTTGCCTGATGCTGGTTATATCAGCATGTTCACTGTGTATCCGTTTAGTGCTACTGTGCTTTTTGTGCATCAAGTTTGTCACTAGGGTTCAGCATGTAATTAATGTAGTGACAGCAAATAAAGTATGATGCAAGTAAGTGCATGTATCAGTATGCAGGTAGCAGTTTATCAGCTAGTTCAATCAAGCACAGTAATCAAGTAGTAATTAATCATTAATTAAGTTGTACGGATACCTGGTTTAGTGCGGGTTGTCACAGTACTAATGTTGGAAAAAGTGTGCTTTTGTCTTCCTTTTGTATTTTCAGGGTAAAAATAGCTTAAATGGACAAAAGAAGCAAAAATGCAGCTAAATCTAACAATAATACAAGAAAAGGAATAAACGTGGCATGCCCAACCCCCCGACAACATCTTCCCAAGAGAACAGAAGGCTGAACACGCCCCGTGCTCAATGAGCACGGGGGCGTGCCCAAGTGTCTGCAGAAAAGACAAAGTTGTAGAAGCTTCTATCACCCACCACGGGGGCGTGCCCAGCGGACACGGGGCCATGGTCAACGCTAAAATTCGTAGAATCTAGGCAAATCTTGATAGTACAGATACGTTTCTGCACACGGGGTCGTGCCCAGCGGACACGGGGGCGTGGTCAACTAATACAGACAAACTGCATTTAATGAAGAAAGAGAAGATGGGTAGACACGGGGCTGTGCCCAATGGACACGGGGCCGTGTTCGGGCTTCTGTGCAGGCTATAAATAAGGGTGCTTGGCTCACTTACAAACCATCTCTTGGCAAACGACCTCTCTCACACTTCACCCACCCACCACCACCACCACCATCACAACCCACATCCACCACCATCATCCATCATCCATCATAGAGTGTGTGAGTAGTCTCGGGATCCAAGATTGATCGTAAGAGTTCTTGACAATCAAAGGTCATGTTTGCCTAAGTCTCTTACATCACTTGGTGAAGACAAGTGTTTTGTGTAATACTTTTTATTTTTAATATTTTCGCACTTTTTATTTGGTTATGTATTAATGACTTTAATAACTCGTTTCTTATGTTGAATGTGAATCTTCCTTATCATTTGTCCGTGGTGTCTTGGCATTATTTTACTGTCTATATAAAATAAAAGATTTTCACCATTCATATCTCCACGGTCTATATGGAGATATGTTGGCTACCTGGTCGGGGGTTAAGGGAATGGCTTGGTAAGAGTCTTGCCTTGTTCAGTGTATAGATCCTGCAAGGACCTGGGTTAAGTTTAGTAGGACCTCCTTCAATACCCACTGGTATTGGATGGCGGGGGTCCGAACTCCTTGACCCCCTCATATGTAAACTACTATTAAAACTTTAACACGGCTATTTAGGATTGTATCCCTGCTGACTTAAACTACTTAGCCGAGGGTAACGTCACCTTCAAAAGAGGGGCCTACCACATTACGCATTAATAACTTAATTAATTATCTTTCAATAATCCAACCCTTTAGGATTGTATCCTTGCTGACTCAAACTACTGGGTTGAGGGTAACGTCACCTTCAAAAGAGGGGCCTACTACTATAACTAAGATAATCTCCTAAAAAGTGCAAAAGTGCGAAAATAATCAAAGGTTACACTAAAGGCGAGTCGGATCCAAGTGATTCATCTTGTCTATCTGTTTTATTTTTATTTTTATTTTTCAGCATTTTTAGTTTTTATTTTCTAGTTTAAAACCTTTTTCTACATTTTGATTTGATTAGACGTTGAGGATAAACCGGTACTAAAAGCTCTTGTGTCCTTGAACGACCTCGGTATCTTACCAACACTATACTACGCTCACGATGGGTGCTGTCGCAACCCCCGATCCCTTATCTGTCCGGGAACGGGCGGAAGCGAACTCAGAGTTTTGGTGGTATCAGTTGGTTAATTTGGCAGCGGAAATTACATCAGGACCGTAGTTAGGAAATGTTTATCAGAGTAAAACCACCATATTTGATATTAATAATCACATGGGTAAAACCTAAGTTTCTTATTACAATATGTTTATAGGGTTAAACCCTATTTTATTGAATTTAAAACATCGTCTTTTAGGTAACTTTTATAGCCACATTTTTCCCAAGCCTTCAGTGCTCTCCAGCTGGCTTTTTACTAATTGGCTATCACATTGTGTTACCTGAAACGCGTTTTAAAAACATCTGTCAGTGGGAAATACTGGTGAGTAAATCCCAGTTTAATCAAGAAACATTTTATCAATTAAAACAGTCTGAGAGCGATCACATTGTTTATTTCTACACAATTACTCATTCAGTACTGTCAATCCTGAGTTGTGGGTCATATTACACATTGGCTAACTCGTTGTCCAATGGTAACGTATTGTCGTCCCGACTTACTACTCACAGTGTAGTAAATTTTGTATACAAAACCCCAACATTCCGGCAGTAATTGAAGAACTACAAAGACTCAATCACCGCTTAATCACATTGTAAAACATTTAAGGTTTTGTAAAATATTACAAAAAGTTTAACAAAAATTGGATAAACTCACATTGCTATCTTAGACTTCGCGTAAGGGTTTCCTGGGATAAATCTATAATTTTCACAAATGTACATAGGTTAGTATAATAACCCTTTGATAATATTAATGATACCCTCCCCGAGACGGTATTCCAACAACTACGTCGGGCAGAACCACGACAGTTGTTACGGAACCCTAAATCAATCGGGCAGCGTATCTAATACGAAACTGGGGTTATAATACTTACAACGGAGCAGAACCTCGCTAATTAGGGGGTATAATACTCGAATATTATGTCTATAACTTCAGAAATTCGCTTAGAAAGAAAGAAATGAGCGACTGAAAGTGAAATCCCGAGGCCTCCTTATATAGTGCTGAAATCTGGTTCTCACGCGGCCCGCGTAAGAGTAGCCTTAGGGCTACGCGGCCTGCGTCAAAGCTAGTCAACGGACTAGCTTGTCCGGCTCATCAGGTAGGTCCGCCACGATGTCAACACGTGTCGGCCTAGGGTGTCTCTGCGTTCTTGATCTCTCGCGGCCCGCTTGAACTTAAGAAAATCAACAAAATCAGGTTTCAACCCTAATACCGCCCGCGTAAGGTTGGGGTGGGTCCTACGCGGCTCGCCTCAACTTAATAATCAAATTTTGAATTTTATTTTTAATGCTATACTCTATTTCGGGCTCGGTTTTCACATACGGGGTATATTTAAAGACATATTGAGACATTTTAAAATATACTAGGATGTCGGAAATATTCGAGAATGTCGGTTTATTGAGGATTGTTACAGGTGCACTTGCCCATATGTGTGTTTGGTGTTAGTAAAATATCGTGTTTTATAAATTTAAAACTTGAGTAAAGTGTTAAAAAGGGCTAAAAATATACATAAAAATATATAACACCGCACGCACATCAAGTTTTTGGCGTCGCTGCCGGGGACACAAGGATTTTAAGAAAGTTAGGAATCAACGGCCTAATCGTTTTTTCTTATTTTTCTGTTTTTTTAGGATTTGTTTTTTTAAATTTTCAGCTTCTGCAGAACTGTAACACCCCAAAAACGTTTACTAGGCATAAGTTAAAGATTTATTTAAAACTTAACTTAGTTAAGGGAAATTTATGTATGATACAAATATAATAAAGGTGAGAAGTTTAAATTAAATAAGTAAGTTAACTTGAAGGACTAAGAGTGTAATATACAAAGATCTAGGGAATTAATATGTAAGGGTTCCAAAACTCCCACACATATGCGTGTGGAGTTCTGGTCGATCAAACAGGGAGGAGCAAGGAGATGCAAGGGCCTAGCTTTATTAATTCCACAAATTCTATAAAAATTTCAAGGAAATCGAAAGCTTAATCAGCGAATTACAAGCTCCTAAACTTGTTCCTTGAAGGGGTAAGTCCAATTTTATGATTTAGCAATGTATAGGAAGTGGGTTTTAACCCAAGCATGTATGCATGGCATGAAAATCGTGAAATTTAGTTAGGATTAAGATGTAAGATGAGAACAATGACATAATTTAGGGTTGATTTTGGTGGATTGAGATGATTATGTCAAAAACCCACTTGTTAAGAAGATTAGCAAGGGTAGGATGATTGAGTAAAATCATATAACTAGAATTTTGATTATGAGCTTATTGTGATGCTTGAATAATGAATGAAATTGATGTAGAATGAAATAGCGATGTGAAATTGAATGAATGAAATTGTTGTGTGATTATAAACTAGTAAGAATATGCTTTATAGACTTGTACCATGTATCTTAGCTATAATGCCTACCAAGTGTTTGATAAAATGTCTGAAAGATGAATGTATATGAATTACGAAAAAAATGGTAGAATGAATGGATAGATTAAATGAAAGAATGAATGTTGTAATGTAGGCATAAAGGAAGAAGGTACAAGCACCAAGAAAACGGAAGGCGCGCAAGATCGAGGTATGTTTCGTTGCATACAAAAACATTATTTATAATTTTGTTATAGCATCATATTAATTAATGTCAAAATGTTAGGGTGATTAGTAAGTAACTAGCGAATCCCTTGCGGATTTGGTTGTTATGAAAGTTATAATAAGCTATGCCAGTCGACCGGTTCTAGAAAACAAGTCGATTAAGAATAAGCTTGCATCCGTCTTGAACGGGTGGTTTTGAATGCTATGATAAATGCGAGAAGCTTAATCCGTTTTACGGATGGAAAGAAAGATTTATGTTGAAAGCAAATAACCCTATTAAACGGGTTGGATATGTATGCTTAACTCTCATTGAGAGTGTTTATGCCAAACCCAAGTATTTGGGTAGTCGAATGCGTAAGAAAGATGAAAGCTCATATACGGATGGAACTAAAACGAAAGAGTTATAGATTATCAAGTATAACGACTAACTTGTAAAACCTTGTTGTTGAATGTAGGTAAATCCTCACTTTAGGCGATCCGGAGCTTGGAGCGAGCACATGTCTACGCCTTGTTTTATCAAACGCTTCCGCTAGTTTAATTACATACTTTTGGGGTCTATGTCTTGCCATTTTGTTTCATCTTGTTAGAAGTCTTATACTTAAAAACTTGTTGTCTTTGTTTTGGGTAGTTTAATGTTAATAGGGTCGTAGACGGATTACGTTTATTATGTGTAAGAACAGGGGGTATGCTCGTTCTACCAACGGGTCATGCCCAAATTTTGGTAAAAAGTCTATAAACAATGTTAATTACAAGGTCGTGAAATTGATAAAGTCGTTGTTTATTAAATGTGAAAGAGCGGTCGTAACAAGTTGGTATCAGAGCCAAGGTTTGAGGGATTCGAGCGTTAAACGCGATGCTTGAACTCAAACCGATGGCTCGTACGAAAGAGTGCTCGCTCCAAGATCGCCGATGAGGTAATGATTTAAGTTTCCAATAAATGTAAGTATATGTGATGAGTTGGAGATGTAAATTTAAGTCAAATATGTGAAGTAATGATT
This sequence comes from Helianthus tuberosus, assembly GCA_030545235.1. Taxonomy (NCBI): domain Eukaryota; kingdom Viridiplantae; phylum Streptophyta; class Magnoliopsida; order Asterales; family Asteraceae; genus Helianthus; species Helianthus tuberosus. The sequence goes on along the minus strand of JARYGA010046452.1, from coordinate 81,274 downwards.
ATGAGTAACAAAACAATAATTCCGGGGACCGTATAGCAGGAAATGGACCCAAAAAAGAGTCAGAACGTTAAAAAAAAATGAAGTTGCAGCGAACTGAAGAATGGCTGGCCGTCGCCGACGGCCAAACACCCCGTCGCCGACGGGTCATGATTGAGCGACGGCTTAACTAACTGTCGACGGGGAATTTCGGGCGACGCGCATATAGGAAGCCCGTCGCCGACGGGTCATGAAGCCGTCGGCGACGGCTAGTGGAAATCCAATCCGCTGATTTTTTTTATTTTATTTTTGCATTTTTATGTTACCGTGCTATCCGAAAACGTATTGCGCGACTACGTAGAGTTCCTAAAAGCTTAATAAGTGTATGTAATCACAATTAGCGATTACAACGAGAATGGATTCGTAAGAATCAAAAGAAATGAAGCGAATGACATGAAATGGATTAAGTGAATGATGATTAATGAGTAATGATAAACTGAAAATTTGTGGTTTATATTAAACGAGAAGCATGATAATGTGTAGATGGCTGATGCAAGAAACGTTAATGATGACGATGATACTGCTCGACAAGAAGCAATGTACAATAAAGTCACGGAAGTGGCAGAAGGGGTTATGCAAGCTAATCTTCCACGATTAGCTCAGGAAGTAGAAAGCCGGGTGTTGGGAGTTGTGGATGCCATGATGACTAGCAAGATTGAAGAACTGAAAGAACTGTTAGAGGGATCTAGAAACAAAAGCAAAGAACGAAGGTGCACGTATAAAGACTTTATGGCGTGCAATCCCGCAACGTATGATGGTAAAATTGACCCGATTGCATGCCAAAGATGGATTTCAAATATAGAAGCGGTATTTATTCGAAGTCGTTGTGATAATGAAGATAAGGTGATGTTCGCTACTGGCCAACTCACTCTTCAGGCAAAAGATTGGTGGGATGCACACAGTAAAGAAATAGGGGAGGATCGACTCCAAGTGATGTCCTGGCAAGAGTTTAAGGAGCCCTTCATGAGATATCATTGCCCACAGTCAGCTATTGATAAGATCCAGGAGGACTTCTTGCGCCTCCGACAGAAAAATGAGTCGATAAATGAAATATCAAATACTTTCATGGATAAGATGAAGTTCTGTGGGGATTTTGTGAAGACTGAAAGAATGAAGATCAATCGCTTTTATGGGGTTTTAAAAGCGGAATTTAGGGAGTTCATTACTCCCTCGAAGTGTGAGACTCTAGATGAGCTTATCAATCTGGCACGTGATAGAGAAATTGAAATTAAGAGGCAAGAAGAACGTGGTGAAAAGAGGTCGTTAGAAAAGGGGACAAATGCAAGTCCATCTAAAAAGGCAAGGTCCCAAGATCAAGGAAGGGAAGATAAATCGAAGGGTAGTATTACTCCTTGCAAGACATGTGGGAAGCTTCATACGGGGGAATGCCTTTTGGGTAAGAAAGTGTGCTACAAATGCGGTGAAGAAGGGCATACCTCCTACAAGTGCCCCAACAACCCGAAGACTTGTTTCAACTGCTTCCAAAAAGGGCATGTTAAGTCAGAATGTCCTGAACTTCAGCAAGGGACGAAGAAAGAAGGAAAGAATGAGGATAGCCCAAGGGCGAAAGGAAGAATGTTCCAAATTACATCCGAAGAAGCTAAGTCTCATCCGAATGTGGTTTCAGGTATCTTTCTATTAAACTCCATACCGGTTTATGTTTTGTTTGATACTGGGGCCACTATGTCGTTTATTCCAAATGAAAATCATACAACATCCTTCATTTAAGATCGAACGAATGCCGATGCCTTAGAAGTAGAAATAGCCGATAGTAAAAATTATATGTTGCACGAAATCTGTAGAAATCGTAAGATAACTATAGAAGCTGAGGAATTTGACATCGACCCGATACCTATGGTTTTGGGGGAATTTAAAGTAATAGTGGGTATGGATTGGATGTCCCAAAAACCACTCGGAGATAAATTGTGAAAACAAAACCATAACTATCCAAACTCCGGGTGGAAAACTAATTAAAAATCCAAGGAGGAAGAAATGTAGAAGCGAAACTATGTACTATTGCCCAAGCGGTCAAGTATGTAATTAACGGAAGTAGGGCTTACTTAGCTTATGTAGTAGACGCTCGACAAGGCCTTCCGAAGTTTAGAGATGTTGAGGTCGTGAACGAATTTCCGGATGTATTTCCGGATGAATGGCCGGGACTCCCTTCCGAACGAGAGATAGAGTTTTACGTCGAATTGAACCCGGTTGCGAAGCCGGTTGCGAAGGCTCCTTATAGATTGGCTCCCACCGAGATGCGGGAGCTAATGACACAATTACAAGACTTGTTAGACAAGGGCTTATTACGTCCGAGTGTGTCACCTTGGAGAGCGTCTGTCTTATTTGTTAAAAAGAAAGATGAGTCGATGCGCATGTGCATCGATTACAGGGAATTAAATAAGCTGACCGTGAAGAACCGCTACCCTTTACCTCGAATTGACGATCTCTTTGATCAATTACAAGGGACAAGTTGGTTCTCAAAGATAGACTTACGTTCGGAGTATCATCAAGTCAAGGTACGAGAAGAAGATATTGCAAAAGACCGCATTTAGAACCCGATATGGATATTTCGAGTTCTTAGTTATGTCCCTTAGGTTAACGAACGCTCCAGCAGCGTTTATGGATCCTATGAACCAGGTATGCCGACCCATGTTAGATAAATCTGTGATCGTGTTCATAGATGACATTCTAGTCTACTCGTAAAGTAAGAATAAACATGCGAGACACTTGCGTGAAGTACTTGAAGTTCTCCGTAAGGAGAAACTTTACGCAAAATTCTCAAAATGCGCCTTTTGGCTCAAAGAGGTGCAGTTCCTCGACCACGTGATAAACTCGAAAGGTGTCTTGGTTGATCCGTCGAAGATTGAGGCAGTAACAAATAAAAAGATGGAATTGGTTGGATCTAGATTGAAAGCAGCCCAAGATCGGCAAGAAGCTTACGCGGACAAGAGAAGGCGTCCTATTGAATTCCAAGTCGGGATTTTGTTCTACTGAAAGTGTCCCCATGGAAAGGTATAATCCGTTTTCGTAAACGGCGTAAGTTAGGTCCTCGTTACATTGGACCGTTCAAAATCTTGGCTCGAGTTGGAAGGGTTGCATATCGATTAGAATTACCGCCTACTCTAGACGGGATTCATAATACCTTCCACGTGTCACAGTTGAAGAAGTGTCTTGCGGACGAAACGGCTTTAGTACCGCTCGATGACATCGAGTTGAAAGAAGGGTTGAACTATGTCGAGAGACCAATAGCCATTAAAGACGTCAAGTGAAGAATCTCCGCAATAAAGCTGTTAGACAAGTGTTGGTTCCATGGCAACATCGAAAGGGATCGGAACTTACATGGGAAGCGGAAGATGAAATGAGGAAGCACTACCCTTTTCTGTTTGGTATGTAAAAGTTTGAATTTATTATGTGTCTAGGTTTCGAGGACGAAACCTCTTTTAAGGGGGGTAGACTTGTAACACCCCAAAAACGTTTACTAGGCATAAGTTAAAGATTTATTTAAAACTTAACTTAGTTAAGGGAAATTTATGTATGATATAAATATAATAAAGGTGAGAAGTTTAAATTAAATAAGTAAGTTAACTTGAAGGACTAAGAGTGTAATATACAAAGATCTAGGGAATTAATATGTAAGGGTTCCAAAACTCCCACACATATGCGTGTGGAGTTCTGGTCGATCAAACAGGGAGGAGCAAGGAGATGCAAGGGCCTAGCTTTATTAATTCCACAAATTCTATAAAAATTTCAAGGAAATCGAAAGCTTAATCAGCGAATTACAAGCTCCTAAACTTGTTCCTTGAAGGGGTAAGTCCAATTTTATGATTTAGCAATGTATAGGAAGTGGGTTTTAACCCAAGCATGTATGCATGGCATGAAAATCGTGAAATTTAGTTAGGATTAAGATGTAAGATGAGAACAATGACATAATTTAGGGTTGATTTTGGTGGATTGAGATGATTATGTCAAAAACCCACTTGTTAAGAAGATTAGCAAGGGTAGGATGATTGAGTAAAATCATATAACTAGAATTTTGATTATGAGCTTATTGTGATGCTTGAATAATGAATGAAATTGATGTAGAATGAAATAGCGATGTGAAATTGAATGAATGAAATTGTTGTGTGATTATAAACTAGTAAGAATATGCTTTATAGACTTGTACCATGTATCTTAGCTATAATGCCTACCAAGTGTTTGATAAAATGTCTGAAAGATGAATGTATATGAATTACGAAAAAAATGGTAGAATGAATGGATAGATTAAATGAAAGAATGAATGTTGTAATGTAGGCATAAAGGAAGAAGGTACAAGCACCAAGAAAACGGAAGGCGCGCAAGATCGAGGTATGTTTCGTTGCATACAAAAACATTATTTATAATTTTGTTATAGCATCATATTAATTAATGTCAAAATGTTAGGGTGATTAGTAAGTAACTAGCGAATCCCTTGCGGATTTGGTTGTTATGAAAGTTATAATAAGCTATGCCAGTCGACCGGTTCTAGAAAACAAGTCGATTAAGAATAAGCTTGCATCCGTCTTGAACGGGTGGTTTTGAATGCTATGATAAATGCGAGAAGCTTAATCCGTTTTACGGATGGAAAGAAAGATTTATGTTGAAAGCAAATAACCCTATTAAACGGGTTGGATATGTATGCTTAACTCTCATTGAGAGTGTTTATGCCAAACCCAAGTATTTGGGTAGTCGAATGCGTAAGAAAGATGAAAGCTCATATACGGATGGAACTAAAACGAAAGAGTTATAGATTATCAAGTATAACGACTAACTTGTAAAACCTTGTTGTTGAATGTAGGTAAATCCTCACTTTAGGCGATCCGGAGCTTGGAGCGAGCACATGTCTACGCCTTGTTTTATCAAACGCTTCCGCTAGTTTAATTACATACTTTTGGGGTCTATGTCTTGCCATTTTGTTTCATCTTGTTAGAAGTCTTATACTTAAAAACTTGTTGTCTTTGTTTTGGGTAGTTTAATGTTAATAGGGTCGTAGACGGATTACGTTTATTATGTGTAAGAACAGGGGGTATGCTCGTTCTACCAACGGGTCATGCCCAAATTTTGTTAAAAAGTCTATAAACAATGTTAATTACAAGGTCGTGAAATTGATAAAGTCGTTGTTTATTAAATGTGAAAGAGCGGTCGTAACAAGAACTCAGCAAGGGCCGTGCCCGCTGAACACGCCCCGGTGCCCAATCTTTGGTACTGGAAATTCTGTTTTAAGTCAGACAGTAGCTAAACACGGGGCCGTGCCCACTCAATGGAATTCAATATGCATATTCAATATGTTTTAAGTAGATGAAAAGATGATGACTAGTCTATTGCATCAAGCTGTTAAAGAAGATATCTTGGTTTTACTGCAACACAATGGAAGTGCATATTCAATTTGGAAAGCATTAAAATCGAAGTTTGTTGGAAGTAAAGAAATGATCAAGAACAAAAAATCGCTTTTGAAAAAAGAGTTCGATCTATTTCGTGGTTTAAGAACTGAAAGCACCAAGCAGATCATAGAAAGATATTGCAATTTGATAGTTAACATGAAGAGGTTAAGCATCACAAAAGATAATGAAGAATTGATTGAAAAGTTGGCTGACGCGTTGCCACATGAGGTTTGGGGAACGTACATTATGATGTTGAGAAATAAGAAAGATTTTAGCAGTCTAACACTGGGAAAGTTTCTTGAAAAACTTGAAGCTCAAGAGATGGAACAACGGAAGATCTCAAGAATGAAAGATTTTGATGGTGAACAAGATATTGGTTTATATTACAAAGGAGGTATCAGTGATAAGACCAATATGTCACCAAAGATCGAAACTGCATTCAATGCTAAAAGTTCATCTGGAGGGTCATCTCAAGGATCAAACAGCAAAACGGGATTTTCTTCATATCCATCATTCGATCCAAATTTTTCAGCAACAAAGAGTGGCAAAGTTCTACAATGCAACATTGCACTAAATCTTGAGAACGATCAAAATTACTCGGAAGAAGTTGCAAAAAGTCACATGTCTTTGTTGGTGACTGTGTTAGAGTCGTATGGGAGTTTAGTTGCAGGAAGGATCGGAAATCCGATGTTGACAAATGAGGATTACGATCAGATTAATGCTGAGGAGATGGAATTGATGGACATAAAGTGGTGTTTGGCTTGTGTGTTGAGAAGAGCTGAGAAATTCAAGCAGATCATAGGAAGAGATGATTTCCGTGATGCTAATGTTTCTACTTTAGGTTTTGATAAATCTAAAGTTACTTGTTTTCGTTGCAGGGAAAAAGGGCATTTCAAGCGAGAATGCACAAACCGCGAAGCAAGTGGAGCTCAAAATCCTTTCAACAACAATGATTATTATCGGAAAGCGATTTATCATCAAGTTGCTCAACAGTCGTATCAACAACAAACACAAACTGCACATGCTAGGAAGGAAATTGAAGAATCAAAGAAAGCTTATGTTGTTAATCAAGATGAAGAAAGATCGTCAAAAGGTTTCAGCTGGGACAAATACATTTTAGCTGATAGTAAAGCATGTTTGATAGATCAAGATGATAGATCAAGATCAAGATTGTTTTCTATTTCCATTGGCTGAGCGGGAAATAGTGGTAAAGGTTGGGGTGCTATCAATTGCTCCAGGTTAGAGTCGGCAGCTGTAGTTGCTAGGATATGGAAGTTTGCTAAACCCCTATTAAGCATATCCTGTGCGTGGGCATATGTCTCTCTTTTAGCGGCTGCTAGGGCTCGCTGTTGTTGTAACTTTTTCATTCGTTTCCTACGTATGAGGGGATACCCTGTGAGGGATACAGTCCTAAATAGCCAGGTTAAAGTTTTAATAGTAGCTTACATATGAGGGGATCAAAGAGTTTGGACCCCCGCCATCCAATACCCTGTGGGTATCGAAGGAGGTCCTACTAAATTTGACCCAGGTCCTTGCAGGATCTATACACTGAACAAGGCAAGACTCTTACCAAACCATTCCCTTAACCTCCGACCAGGTAGCCAACATACCTCTATATAGACCGTGGAGATATGAATGGTGAAAATCTTTTATTTTATATAGACAGTAAAATAATGCCAAGACACCACAGACAAACGATAAGGAAGAATCACATTCAACATAAGAAACTAGTTATTAAATTCATTAATACATAACCATATAAAAAGTGCGAAAAGATTAAAAATAAAAAGTATTACACTAGACACTTGTCTTCACCAAGTGATGTAAGAGACTTAGGAAAACATGGCCTTTGATTGTCAAGAACTCTTACGATCAATCTTGGATCCCGAGACGACTCACAAACTCTATGATAGATGATGGATGATGGTGTTATGGTGGTGGTGGAGTGTGGGTGAAGTGTGAGAGAGGTTGTGTGCCAAGGGACGGTTTGCAAATTAGCCAAGCACCCCTATTTATAGCCTAAACAGCAGCTCGAGCACGGCCCCGTGTCCACCCTCCTTCTCTTTCTTCATTAATTGCAGTTTGTCTGCATTAGTTGACCACGCCCCCGTGTCCGCTGGGCACGACCTCGTGTGAAGAAGCGTATATGTACTATCAAGATTTCCCCAGATTCTGCGAATCTTAGAGTTGACCACGGCCCCGTGTCCGCTGGGCACGCCCCCGTGGTGGGTGATAGAAGCTTCTACAACTTTGTCTTTTCTGCAGACACTTGGGCACGCCCCCGTGCCCATTGAGCACGGGGCGTGTTCAGCCTTCTGTTCTCTTGTTTTTGCTTAGGAAGATGTTGTCGGGGGTCGGGCATGCCACGTTTATCCATTTTCTTGTGTTTATGTTAGATTTAGCTGGCTTTTTGCTTCTTTTGTTCATTTGAGCTCATTTAATCCTGAAAATACAAAAGGAAGACAAAAACACACTTTTTCCAACATTAGTACTAAAAAAAGGGTTAGTTTTATGCCACATTTGATGTAATATATATGTTGCATTTTGCACACATCAAATACCCTCACACTTCAATCTTTGCTTGTCCTCAAGCAAAACTCTTTATAATGTGGCTTTACACTCCCAAATGGAATGGGTAGAAGAGAAGGTTTTTGGGCTTGTCATAGAGTGTCCGGATTCCCAAGATTCTTTATCAAGTTTTATTTTTATTTTATTTACAATCCTATTCGTCATGATTTATTTAAAACATTACATAAGATAAATTACTTAGTAAAGCATAACATGCCTCTTTAAAATTCCATTTATATACAAGTTCACATACCTCACGGAAGATCACTCAACACTCGGCCGAAAATGTATTTTTGTGAAACACTCGAGAGCGGCATGGAACTTACTCCTACCATAAGCTTGCCCAGCAATCAGTCCTCCTCCTTTTTAACTATATACCTTTGTAAATATCAAGAGGACTTTTGGGGTGAAGGGTTAGGCTTGGGTTAAAGGTAGGTGGTTGGGTTAGTGGTTAGTAGAAAAGGGCGAAAGGCGTAAAAAGCATCGGTTTTCGTGAAACTTTTTATTTTTTCATAACTTTTTATTTTGATGAAGCAATTCTTCAAACAAATTTGTTTTTGATAAACTTGTTTGTTTATTTTTTGCTTCATCATCATAATTTTTTTTATTTTTTTTTATTAATTTTTTTTTATAAGGAAGTCATAAGAAAACCGAAATAAAGGGTTTAAAATGAAAAAGGTTTTGGTGGGTAAAAGGGTGTTTGTTTTGGGTTAAGAAATGAAAAGGTTTAGGCTCAAAGGGGTTAACTACGGGGATTTTGGGTAGGTGGTAAAAAAAAATAATGGTGTAGAAATAAAAAGGGTTAGTCCTAATGCCTCCATCATTTACTTACTCGGGTTTAAGTTGGTAAGAACCGGGAATGTATTGTCGTGGCAAGTTCTAGAGTCGTAAGAACCAAGCGGTTATTCACACAAGAAACGAAAAATGAACAATTAGTTTAAAGATATGTATTTGTATGCTCAATTAAGGCTCAAAACTCACTTTTTGTGGGAATGGGTTTTAATGTGATCAAGTATATATAATTAAATTTTAACTAAACTTGTCATGCCGTTTCATAATTTTCTTATATTGGTTCTTTTTATCACAACGCTATCGGTTGTAAATTTGTAAAAATATAACCTTTTTAGAATTTGAAACTCCCAAATTAAACCTAGATAAGTAAAAAAAATGAAAGTTTTTGAAAAAAATTTGGGGTGATTTGCGGTTCCAATAGAGTTTTGTGTAAGGCTTGTAATTAGGACTTGCAAGATTCAAGGTTATAGCATCCCCCCACCCCCCCCCCCCCCACACACTTAAGTTACACATTGTCCTCAATGTGTCCCAAAAATAAGTTTTTAGGTTGACTGAATGTGTAAAAAGATGTGAAAAAGAAAAAAATTATGTTACTGGGCGTCTGGACACGGCCCCGTGGTGTCCGGGCACGACCCCGTGTTCAGATCGCCAGTAACAAAAATGAGTAAAAAGAAACAGAAGCCTGGGCACGGGCACGGGGGCGTGTTGGGTGAGCACGGCCCCGTGCTGAACTTGCTGTAACGAAGAAAAATTTGTCGGGTGGCCCTGTTTTTGTGCATGGGGTGCTGGTGCAAGTTGCCCTTGGTATCCTTCACCATCTTGTGTGTGTTTTACCCATTACAACATCATCCAAACACCAATTTAACTAAAACCGTCATTCCATTAAATAGAGAAAATTACATAATAGTCCTAGAGAATTGAAAATAAAGTAGAAAAATAAAAGTTACGGGTCCTAAATTAGATAGGTCAAGTGATAAATAAAATCATCCTAAAGAGCTCTACTTTTACAATAGGAACCAAAATTCCGGAAATAGTTTTCCGGTATCTAAAAGCTTTGTAGAACTCTGAGCCGAGGGGTGTTCCCTAGATGTTGTTTAGAGCCATTCTTCTATCTCTCTCGGGAAGAAGAAGGCAGCTTCATTCTCATCAACATCTCGCGGAGGGGGAGTGACACCAACCGGAACTCCTTGTAGTATGTCTTGAGGGGGTTCCAGGTGTATGGCGTACCATTCGGCTGGTATGATGACTTCCGGTACCACATTCCATGCCCTTTGGGTGATAATTGGTACCAAAGGAGGAGAGGCGAGAATGTTCAACCTTTGGTGCAAAAGGTTGACCTCTCGAAGGCATCCCTCTAGTCCCACCGTCAAATGATTAATACGGTCGACCAATGCTTCTTCCACCCCTGTCATTTCATCAATGGCCTCTCTTAAGGCGTAAACTTAGTTCACAAGAGAATCTTCAACCGTTGATGACCTCCTCCCTTGTCGGTTGTTCCTGGAGTGTGACGAAGATGTTCTGCTAGTTCTGCTCGCCATTCTGAGGAAACAGACCGAAAAGAGTTCAATTTTTACGGAATAGTACCTCGGACACGGCCCCGTGCTCAATGAGCACGATCCGTTTTCAGTTGTCTGCAGATTTTTGGGATAAGGAATCTTGGAGTTTTAAATTATTTTCAAGGTTTTCAAAGCATTTTTTAGCAGAAACAACTTAAAACATTGTTGTAGAACTTATTTTTAACAGATTCCTTGAACAAAAATCTATCAAACATTACCTTAAAGCTTGGAATCATGGTGACTTCAAGCTCTAATGGAGGTATTGAGTGAAAAATTGAAGAAGGTAATGGACAAAAGAGGAAAGGACAAGATGGTTGTTGAGAACCTTCTTTTAGAAAATACCTAGGATGGTATGAGTGAAGATTCCCCCAAATCTCTGTCCCTGGAATGGTCCAAATGTGCAGGATTCTTGGCTGCATTTATAGAAAACGACAGCACGCTACACACAGCCCCGTGTCGGCTGGACACGACCCCGTGTGCAGGCAAGGTCCTGACACATTTTGTCCGTATTCTGACAAAAAGTCAGAAAGGAATCTTTTGGTGGACACGGGGCGTGTTGACCTGGACACGGCCCCGTGTCTAGAGGCTGTTTATGAAGTTTCGTCTATTTCTAAGGAACTTATCCGGATCGGGTGGTTCCTTACTGGATGGAACAACCCCAAAGTGCCTAAGATACCTTAATTGCTATAGACGAAGACGAGAACGCAAAAGGTTGTCGGTGAGGGTGATTCCTATGCTAATTGTAGGTGGACAAGTCCAACCCTTTCCCGGGCTCTCGTTAAAGAAGGTGTATGCCGAATCGCTCAGGTCTATGTATGCACCGAAAGAAGTCGATGGGGAGTCCTTCACGGCACAATCGACACAGGGACGACTATCACCCAAGTCTTTGCTAGAGTTAGAGGTAATATCAGGAACAACGAAGTTGTTTTTATTCGAATGCGATCCCAATAATTCTTCTTGGGTATCGTCTTGAGATGAATGATTGAAATCCATCTTAAGTTCTTTTAACCAATTGAGAATTAGGTCTTCCAATTGAAATAGTTCATCAAGAAGCATTTCTCCTAGAAGGTCCGGTTGAGAGCATTCGAGGGAGAGATAGGGATTATTTTTACTTTCGCCCCTCTTAAGGCTACAGGAAAACAATGGGTCTATATAATGGGGCTTATAATTTAGAAAATAACATTCTAAATCTTTATGAGGGCCACCACATATTTGACACCACGTACCATAAGAGTGCCGAAAGTAAAAAAATATCAGTATCTCTCATGTTTATGTCAGAAATTACCAACCGTCGGGATCTTACGGTTCTGTTTTCAGTAACTGAAACTTGGGCACGGGGCGTGTTGAGTGGGCACGTCCCCGTGTTCAGCTTACTGTCTGACTTAAAACAGGATTGTCAGTTCCAAAGATTGGGCACGGGGCGTGTTCAGCGGGCACGGCCCGTGCTGAGTTATGCAGAAGCTGAAAAATTAAGAAAATCCTAAAAAACAGAAAAATTAGAAAAAACGATTAGGCCGTTGATTCCTAACTTTCTTAAAATCCTTGAGTCCCCGGCAACGGCGCTAAAAACTTGATGTGCGTAAGTGTGTATAGTTTTTAATGTATATTTTAAGCCCTTTTTAACACTTTTTAGCCAAGTTTTAAATTTATAAAACACGATATTTACTAACACTAAACACACATATGGGCAAGTGCACCCATCGTGAGCGTAGTATAGTGTTGGTAAGATACCGAGGTCGTCCAAGGACACAAGAGCTTTTAATACCGGTTTATCCTCAACGTCTAATCAAATCAAAAGTTTAGAAAAATGTTTTTAAACAAGAAAATAAAACTAACTAAAATGCTGAAAAATAAAATAAAAAAAACAGATAGACAAGATGAATCACTTGGATCCGACTCGTGTGTAGTGTAACCTTTGATTATTTCCGCACTTTTGCACTTTTTAAGAGATTATCTTAGTTATTGTAGTAGGCCCCTCTTTTGAAGGTGACGTTACCCTCAACCCAATAGTTTGAGTCAGCAAGGATACAATCCTGAACTAGGCATTTTCCGCAGATGGTTGGGCACGGGGCGTGTTGGGTGAGCACGGCCCCGTGCTGAACCTGCTGTAACGAAGAAAAATTTGTCGGGTGGCCCTGTTTTTGTGCATGGGGTGCTGGTGCAAGTTTCCCTTGGTATCCTTCACCATCTTGAGTGTGTTTTACCCATTACAACATCATCCAAACACCAATTTAACTAAAACCGTCATTCCATTAAATAGAGAAAATTACATAATAGTCCTAGAGAATTGAAAATAAAGTAGAAAAATAAAAGTTAAGGGTCCTAAATTAGATAGGTCAAGTGATAAATAAAATCATCCTAAAGAGCTCTACTTTTACAATAGGAACCAAAATTCCGGAAATAGTTTTCCGGTATCTAAAAGCTTTGTAGAACTCCGAGCCGAGGGGTGTTCCCTAGATGTTGTTTAGAGCCATTCTTCTATCTCTCTCGGGAGGAAGAAGGCAGCTTCATTCTCCTCAACATCTCGTGGAGGGGGAGTGACACCAACCGGAACTCCTTGTAGTATGTCTTGAGGGGGTTCCGGGTGTATGGCATACCATTCGGCTGGTATGATGACTTTCGGTACCATATTCCATGCCCTTTGGGTGATGATTGGTACCAAAGGAGGAAAGGCGAGAATGTTCAACCTTTGGTGCAAAAGGTTGACCTCTCGAAGGCATCCCTCTAGTCCCACTGTCAAATGATTAATACGGTCGACCAATACTTCTTCCACCCCTGTCATTTCATCAATGGCCTCTCTTAAGGCGTAAACGTAGTTCACAAGAGAATCTTCAACCGTTGATGACCTCCTCCCTTGCCGGTTGTTCCTGGAGTGCTACGAAGATGTTCCGCTAATTCTGCTCGCCATTCTGAGGAAACAGACCGAAAAGAGTTCAATTTTTACGGAATAGTACCTCGGACACAGCCCCGTGCTCAATGAGGACGGCCCCGTGTTCAGTTGTCTGCAGATTTTTGGGATAAGGAATCTTGGAGTTTTAAATTATTTTCAAGGTTTTCAAAGCATTTTTAAGCAGAAACAACTTAAATTGTAGAACTTATTTTTAACAAGATTCCTTGAACAAAAATCTATCAAACATTACCTTAAAGCTTGGAATCATGGTGACTTCAAGCTCTAATGGAGGTATTGAGTGAAAAATTGTAGAAGGTAATGGACAAAAGAGGAAAGAACAAGATGGTTGTTGAAAACCTTCTTTTAGAAAATACCGAGGATGGTATGAGTGAAGATTCCCCCAAATCTATGTCCCTGGAATGGTCCAAATGTGCAGGATTCTTGGCTGCATTTATTGAAAACGACAGCACGCTGCACACGGCCCTGTGTCGGCTAAATATAGTTTCTCTTTAATCCTACTCCCTATATAACCAATGTTGATTACTACGAACAGTCGAATGCATATAAATAGATTCCTGGCTGTGCTATATAACCAATGTTGAACTTACCCAAAATTTTATAGATGGGAAATAACCTTAAATGGATATAGAAATACATAAAGAAATATACATAAGAAGGGGATCGCTAGAATGAGAACCACCTCCAGTTATGAGAACCATGAGAACCACTTTCTAGCCATTGGATCAAGTAGATGAATGGATGAGATTAAAAGTAAGAAAAATTAATATTAAAAGCTTTTTGTCTTATTATGTCTTTTATATTTTAATCAAAAAGGGTAGTTTAGTAAAATAACATTTTTTTGTCTTTTTCTCTTTATTAATTTTTAATTACTTTTTTGATTTATTATATTACTTTTTATTTTTATTATATTACTTTTTATTTTCTAAAAAGATATTTTTATTAAAAACGTTTTTAAATTCAGATTTTTTTAACAAAAGACAATTTTTTTTTGCGCGCCGGTTTTTGCACGCGTCGTTTTTTCGACGCGTCGTTTTTTAACGCGCCGCGTCCCGTTTTTAAGTCCCGTTTTTACGCGCCGTTTATACGGCCCGTTTTTTCACGCCGTTTATACGGCCCGTTTTTACGCGTCGCGGCCCATTTTTTACGTCCCGTTTTTACGAGCCGTTTATACGGCCCGTTTTACGCGCCGTTTATGCGGCCCGTTTTTACGCGCCGTTTATACGGCCCGTTTTAACGCGCCGCGTCCCATTTTTTACGTCCCGTTTTTGCGCCCCAGTTTTTACGTCCCGTTTTAACGCGCCGCGTCCCGTTTTTACGCGCCGATTATACGGCCTGTTTTACGCGCCGTTTATACGGCCCGTTTTTACGCGTCGCGCCCCATTTTTTACGTCCCGTTTTTACGAGCCGTTTATACGGCCCGTTTTACGCGCCGTTTATGCGGCCCGTTTTTACGCGCCGTTTATACGGCCCGTTTTAACGCGCCGCGTCCCATTTTTTACGTCCCGTTTTTTGCGCCCCAGTTTTTACGTCCCGTTTTAACGCGCCGCGTCCCGTTTTTATGTCCCGTTTTTACGCGCCGAATATACGCCGTTTATACGGCCCGTTTTTACGCGTCGCGCCCCATTTTTACGTCCCGTTTTTACGAGCCGTTTATACGGCCCGTTTTAACGCGCCGCGTCCCATTTTTTACGTCCCGTTTTTGCGCCCCAGTTTTTACGTCCCGTTTTAACGCGCCGCGTCCCGTTTTTATGTCCCGTTTTTACGCGCCGATTATACGGCCCGTTTTACGTTTTTTGCCGTCCCGTTTTAGCCATCCCGTTTTAGCCGTCCCGTTTTTTTACGAAAAACTGTTTACGTTTTATGTTTTACGTAAAACTTT
This sequence comes from Helianthus tuberosus, assembly GCA_030545235.1. NCBI lineage: Eukaryota > Viridiplantae > Streptophyta > Magnoliopsida > Asterales > Asteraceae > Helianthus > Helianthus tuberosus. The sequence continues at coordinate 66,136 of JARYGA010046452.1, read as the reverse complement.
TTACGTTTTACGTTTTACGAAAAACCTTTTACCTTTTACGTTTTTACGCGTCGCTTTTTAACGCGTCGTTTTTTAACGCGCCGCTTTTTAACGCGTCGTTTTTTAACGCGCCGCTTGTTAAAAAATTTATGTTTTACGTTAAAAAGGTTTACGTTTTACGTTAAAAAATTTACGTTTTACGTTAAAAAGTTTACGTTTTACGTTAAAAAGTTTACGTGTTATGTTTTTACGTTTTACGTTAAAATATTTACGTTTTACTTTAAAAACTTTACGCGCCAATTTTTTAACGCCATTTTTTACGCGTCGTTTTTTACGCGCCGTTTTTTTACGTTTTACTAAAAAAAATTTACGTTTTACGTTTTACTAAAAAAATTTTACGTTTTATGTTTTACCTAAAAGTTTTTACGCTTTACAAAAAACTTTTTACGGTTTACATAAAACTTTTTACGTTTTACGAAAAACTTTTACGTTTTTACGTTAAAAAGTTTACGTTTTTACGTTTTACGTTAAACTTTTTACGTTTTACGTTTTTACATTAAAAAAATTTACGTTTTACGTTTTACCTAAAACTTTTTACGCTTTACAAAAAACTTTTTACGGTTTACATAAAACTTTTTACGTTTTACGAAAAACTTTTTACGTTTTTACGTTAAAAAAGTTTACGTTTTTACGTTTTACGTTAAACTCTTTACGTTTTACGTTTTTACATTAAAAAAATTTACGTTTTACGTTTTACGTTTTACCTAAAACTTTTTACGCTTTACAAAAAACTTTTTACGGTTTACATAAAACTTTTTACGTTTTACGAAAAACTTTTTACGTTTTTACGTTAAAAAAGTTTACGTTTTACGTTTTACGTTAAACTCTTTACGTTTTACGTTAAACTCTTTACGTTTTACGTTTTTACGTTAAAAAAGTTTACGTTTTACGTTTACGTTAAACTTTTTACGTTAAACTTTTTACGTTTTTTACGTTAAACTTTTTACGTTAAACTTTTTACGTTAAACTTTTTACGCTTTACGTTAAACTTTTTACATTTAACTTTAAACTTTTTACGTTTTACGTGAAACTTTTTACGGTTTACGTTAAAATTTTTACGTTTTACGTAACTTTTTACGTTTTAGGTTTTACGTTAAATGTTTTAAACTTTTTACGTTTTACGATTTACGTAAAACTTTTTACGTTTTACGTTTTACGTAAAAACATTTTACGTTTTACGATTTACGTAAAACTTTTTACGTTTTACGTTAAAGTTTTTACGTTTTACGTTAAAGTTTTTACGTTTTACGTGTTACGTTAAACTTTTTACGTTTAAGGTTTTACGTATTACTTTTTACGTTTTACGTTAAACTTTTTACGTTTTACCTTAAACTTTTTACGTTTTACGTTAAACTTTTTATGATAATTGTTTTTAAGATTTGTTTAAAAAAACGTTTTGAAGAGCCATTTTTTTATGTTTTATGTTTTTACGTTAAACTTTTTACGTTTTACGTTTCTACATTTTACGTAAACTTTTACGTGTTACGTTTTTACGTTAACAAGTTTACGTTTTATGTTAAAAAGTTTACGGTTTAACTTTTTTTTTTTACAAAAAGTTTTTTACGCAAAACGAACGCTCCCAGAAATCGCAAACTCGATAGGTATCTCAGATTACGTAAAACTTTTTACGTTAACCTTTTTACGTTTTACGTTTTTACGTTTTATGTTAAACTATTTACGTTTTACGTTTTTTACAAAAAACAGACAGAGTTTCCTCTGTTTTTGGAGTAAGCCGACAACTCAAGTTGTCGTTATCTTTTCAAAACTCAACAATTTTCAACAATATAATCACAATTTATAAAATTTCTATCAAAATGTCACACGTAACAAGTCACTAAAGTATCGGTTCAAGCTCAGTGCGCGTTAAGTAAATAAAATCTAACCTATCGTAATAATAACTCGCTATGTTTAAACTTTGCCGTCCTCAATTGACCATCTTTGACTTGTTTGACTGCTGCTGACCCGAACCGGGTCCGTTGACTGCTTTTGACCCAAACCAAAACCCGAAACTGACCCGAGTTGCACCTCGTCGAGCCGAAACCCGAGCCGCTACTGAACTGCATCACCGCCCTGTTTTCTTGTCGAACCGAACTTGAACCGAGTGAACCGTCAACTGAACTATGTCGAACCGAAAAAGAACCAAGATCCGAGCCGTTGAGATAAACCGAATCCGCTGAACCACTTGACTGTGGTTGACCTGTTGACCCCGTCTCCCAGCCGAGACCAAATCTCGAACTCAAACAAAAACCCAAACAAAAACAAAATCATCGTCATCACTCCACAAAACTTTGGAAAAAAAAGAAACAATGCATCTGAGTTTTAATAATATTCCTTTTATAAAACGCAACAAAATTACAAATTCAAATTTGCATTCCTTTTCACACCATGAATTTACTAAAAAAAATTTACGTTTTACGTAAAACGTAGAACCTTTTACTTTTTACGTTTTACTAAAAAAAATTTACGTTTTACGTTTTACGTAGAACTTTTTACGTTTTACGTTTTACGTTTTACGATAAACTTTTTACGGTTTAAGTTAAAAAGTTTACGGGTTTATTTTTTTTTTTACAAAATTTTTTTTACACAAAAACGAACGCACTCAGAAATCACAAACTTGGGAGGTGTCTCAGATATATTGTTATCATCATCGACTAGGGGGAAAAAACAAAAAAACCAACAACATCAAAACAAAGTGAATCTAAAAAAAAAAAAAAAAAAAAAACGGGTTTTGGCTCAAAGTTTCCGCTAATAATGGCTGCAAAAAGTGGGGTTGCAGGTTAAAAAACCTACCCTCCGCCATCCTTGCCACGCCATCGTCATCAATTTTTGGAAAAAAATGTTTTTCGTTCTATCATTGCCAACTCAACCCCACTCGAAGGTTCCGAATCTAGAACACTGCAATAAACAAACAATTAAACACAATCAACTATCAAAGATCAAAACAAACCTGAATTTACAGCAAAACAATACCCCCAATTAACCACTTGACAGCAAGTTATCACACTATATACAACAGATTTCAGTATCATTTAACAGCTAAATATACACAAAATTTACATCAAAACAATACCCCGAATGTACAGAAAAAGAATACCCCCAATTTTCAGCAAAATACAACAATTTCAGCAAACTTGCCAACAAGTTATAACACCATTTAAAGCAAATTTCAGCATTATTTCACAGCAATTTATAGAACTATTATACAGCAAAAACATACCACACAATTTACATGAAACTGTACATCATTAAACCACATCTAACTTTAACCCCTCAAAAGAACCCAGAACATGAAAACCTAGGCTAAAAACTTGTGAAAAACATATAAAAATCAAAACTTTAAGCCAAAAATAAAAAAAAATCACAAAACTCAGATCAAGATTGAAAAACCCATATGAAATCAAGTAACTTTAGTTAAAATCTAAAGAGGATTTTGATGAACTCTTAACTATTTTGCTAAACAACAAGAAAATCTGGAGAAAACAAACCCTTCGCCCCTATTGTGTCAAACACTGTCGCCGGAGCAAGAAACGTGACGGCTCAGTCGCCACCATCGCAAACCGCACCACCACAAACCGCACCACCATAAAACCGCGCTTCACTGGTCGTCTCCGAAACGGTTGCAACCACCATCTCTTTTGCAGATCTGAGATAGGATGCAGATCGGAGGGGTTTGGAGGAGATGAGAGATGGGTTGCAGATCGGAGAGGCGACGGAGAAACGAGGGGGACGCCGTAGAAACGAGATGGCAGCCGGTGTGGGGGTGTGGTGTTTGGATGAGAGACTTCATCAGTGAAGAAGATGGGTTTCAAATGAGATGGGAGAGAGAATATGAAAGAAAACAAAAAGGGGATCTGACATCTTATATTAAATGTGGAGAGAGGATAGATTTGACATATGGGGTAAATGACCAAACTACCCTTTTGGTTGGCAGAATATGATTGGTGGAGAGTGGTTCTCATGGTTCTCATAACTGGAGGTGGTTCTTATTCTAGCGGCTCCCTACATAAGAATTGCAGTATATATATAACATATAATGTTTAATTTCTAGAAAATTTATAGTTCAGAAAAACACTTAAAATCTTCAAAAGTTATAATTTAATTATAAAAAGAACCTTACCCAAATGATATTTACTTGTTATTAATTCATTTTGATGCAGTTTATATATATAACACCGTTCTTTTTAAAATCATTTTTTAAACTTTTTTAAACAATTCATTTTTTAGTTGTTCATTTTTAAATGTATTTCTTTTTAAACCGTTCCTTTTAGAACCGTTTTTGGTTCATTTTTGTATTTAGTTTACTTATAGCCGTTAAGAAAAATGAACGATTTTAAAAATTGAAGGAATTTAAAAATGATCAATTTTAAACAAACGACTGGTTTAAAAAACGATGATTAAAAAAAGGACGTTTATTAAAAAGAAAAACCTTAAAAAATAAGTTAACTAGTGTAAGGTTTTAAAAAATAGACGAATTTAATAAACAAAATGTTAAAAAATAACGAATTTTGAATAAACAAACGGTCCAAAGAAATTGAAGATTTGAAAGAGAAATAAACGACTCTAAAAAAAGTTTGAAAAATGAATGATCTTCTGCGTACTTTTTATTAGAATGTTTCATCTTTTTTCAAATATTACATTTACTTTGTTTTTATACACGTCGTTTTGTAAAATTTTAAAAAAACGAACGACTTAAAATAGTGAGTTGATTCAAAATGTTTAAAAAACAAATGATTTTAAAAAGAATAGTATGAATTGAAATGTTTAAAAAAACTTTAAAAGACAAACACCTTTAAAAAGAACGATTTTAAGAAAACCAAATGGTTTAAAAAGGAACAATTTTAAAAACGATAGACGCTTTAAACAAAATGTTAAAAACAAATTATTTTTTTAAAACAATATTTATAAAAAACAGTTAATGAAAATACAAATTTATTTGTATATTTAAAACGTATTTTGTTGAATAATAATCGTGGAAATAACGAAATAATAAAAAAAACTTGAGTAACTGCATTAGTAATCTCTTAAATATTAAAAGAACTTTGTAATTATCAAAAACAGCCCATAAGGTATATAATTACCTAATTACCCTTACAGTTAAATGCAAAAAAGTAACAAAGTTAGTGTTAGGTGCCAAAACCGTTATAAAATGCAACATCGGGGTCTGATATTTTAAAATATTCCTTTTTGGGCTGAAAGAGTTAAACTGGCTAAACCATGTGAACCAAAACAGTAATTTACTCTAAAGAATAAATACATAAAAGAATCACATAAATACTTGTATATATTGTTTTAAGTATTATATATATTGTTTTAAGTATTATACATATGGTCAGTATATGAACATGAGAGTTGCATAAAGATAAATGTCACTATGTCTATTATCTGTTCATCAATGTTTCATATTGGTTTAGTTCTCCCATTAGTTAATAGTTAATATTTAGATCATTCGTAATGGTTAATGTTCTTCATGCGATATTTTTCACCACACCAGCATTATAACACCCCTTTAAAAAGTATGTAATGGTTAACGCCCTTTAATGCCCTTTTAATCATTATTTTCCGTTTTGTTTTCTCTCCATTGAGCATTATACTAGAAATGTCACTTCATCTTCATGCCCCTATAATACTCAAGAGGACAGTGTTAGAGGCGTTATCAAGCCTTTTCACGCCTCTATAATGCCTCATTATGCATGAATGTTCACATATGTGTGCGTGTGAAGAATAGAGAATGTTGAAATGACTCAATCAGAAACACTTAAAACCCAAGAACCATAACAACAATAAAATTAGATGCCAACATACAAATGATTTATTACGAGAATATTGATGGATAGACAAATGTGAAAAAGAGAAGTCAGAAACCACAAAATCCATATTTTAATAAATATATTCTAACTAGTTTTTGCCCCGCCCGTGTTGCGGGGCAATAAGCCGAATATTTCTCTCTCATAACATGTATGTCTGTACAGAGGGCAAAATGGTAATTATATTTTGAACTGGAGGCGAAATCATAATTTTAAACTGATAGCAAAATCATAATTTTGAGCTAGGGGGGAAAACATAATTTCATTTTGAACTGTGGGCGAAATCGTAATTTTGAGCTGAGGGCAGAATCGTAATGTTGAGCTAGAGGAAAAAACAACATTTTATTTTGAGCTGTGGGCAAAAACGTAATTTTAAACGGATGGCGAAACCGTAATTTTAAACTGGGAACAAAATTAAAAGTGAGTTTTTGAACTGAGGGCAAAAGCGTAATTTTAAGCTAGCGGCAAAATTATAAATTTATTTTGAGCTGGGGGCAAAAACGTAATTTTAAACAAAGGACGAAAGCGTAATTTTAAAATGGGAATAAAATTAAATTAAAATGGGCTGGTCCAATAAGGAAGTGCCAGGCAAATTTTGAACTGGGGGGCAAAAACGTAATTTTATACGGAGGGCGAAACCGTAATTTTAAACTGGGAACAAAATTAAAAGTGAGTTTTTGAACCGAGGGCAAAAGCGTAATTTTAAGCTAGGGGCGAAATTATAATTTTATTTTGAGCTGGGGGCAAAAACGAAATTTTAAACAAAGGACGAAAGCGTAATTTTAAATTGGGAATAAAATTAAATTAAAAATGTGTTGTTCAATAGGGAAGTGGCACTATTCCCACGGTAATTTGTATATGTTGAGAATGTGAATGGTAGAAACTATTTACATATGAACGATTGAAAATATTGAAACACTTTACAGTTTTCTTAAGGAGTGAATGTTACAATAACTTTACTCCTAAATTACACTAAATTATACATAAGGGGAAATATCATAAAAACCAACATACTTTCTTTTTTCTCATAAAAGTCCTTACACTTTTTTTTGCAGATTAAAAACCAACATACATTCATTTTTTGTCTCATGAAAGTCCCTAAACAATTTTTTTGCGTATAAAAGTCCCCTCAAATGTTAAATTTGAACAAAATTGTGAATTATTATTTTTTACTTATTAATATCACGTTAGAAAAAAAATTAGATGAATTAATGTTTTAAATTGGATATATGGTAAACCAAAGTATGTTTAACGTTTGTCTTTTCTTTTACATTTTAAATTCAATAAATTTATAACAATAAATATTATTCGGAAAACAATATAATAAAATTCACGAGTGTCGATGACATAACTCAAAAGAAAATAAAAATAAAATAAAATAATATAACAAATATATAAAATGATATGTATAAATTCAAAATCGTTAAAAGTATAACATAATTTGTCAAATAATGTTTTCTTGATTTCATCCGATCATAATTAAGAGATTATTTTGTTAAAGTTTAACATTTTAAGGTACATGTATTGTCACACCCCGACCGCGTTAAAACAACAAAACCGCGGCGGAAACGTCGGGGAGTGTCGTAACAGAATCATTGTTTCACAACACATGGATTGAAGTTATGTTTTATTGAATTATTAAACGTTTAACATTGTCTTAAAGTAAAACAAACAAGTTCAAACATATTGTCTTTCTTATTTTATAGTCACTAAGGCCTCGTCCATTCCTACGTGAGCATGCATAATCATCATCAACATCATCAAACAGCGGCACCTGAAACATATGTGAAAATAAAGTCAGCAAAGAAATGTCGGCGAGCACATAGGTTTTGTGAGTGTGTCAAATTCATGGCTTGTATACTTATTGCAATACCTCGTACGACTACAAGAGTCGATAATTGAAAAACCATGTATTGAAAAGTGTTTTGTATTGCAATTTGATTAACCAACTAAAACAAGTTGATTATAGTTTATAAAACCTTGTTGCCATGAATCTTGACCCAAAACATTTGCTTTTGTAAACCAAATTGTAAATCGTTATTGTAATAAAACTCGTATGGTTTATATCATTTAGTAAACATCGTTGCGTGTCATCGTTTGAAATCAATCGTTTAAGTGAACTAAATAACGCCAAGGAATGTAATATGATAAAAGCACTTATATATAAGAAGTACCAGCAGCATATCTACCATGCTTTTATCACATTACACCCGTCCCGTTATCTAATCACATACCAAAAATCAATCGTTCAATTGTACTTGTTCTCAAATTGTTCGTGTTATCAAAACCAATCGTTCAACTCGTTCGTGTTATAAACCATCGTTCAAGCGTTCGTGTTATAAACCATCGTTCAATCGTTCAAATCATTCAATCGTTCTTGTTTTAATTGTGAAAACTATTTTTTGGTCGTTCTCGTTGAATACATTCAAACCTGTGTTCTGAGTCGCATATACTGTCACACCCCAACCAATGGCGGAATCATCGGAGTGGGACTAGTTCGAGATTGTAAGAGACTTCATAACACTATTTGTGACAATATTTAATTCAACCGATTTCATTTCATAATCAAATTATCAAACATTACAAGGAAATTCAAATAACAACATTGTTCATAACATAAACATAACAAAATTGATGCAACACTTTAAACCTAAACGTCTAAGTGAGTATCTAGGCATCATTGCTAATCCATTTCATAGCATCATCAATCCTCAACCTGTAAAATGTTTAAAATACAATTCAATGCAAAAGCAAAGGCGAGTATACAAGTTTAAGAATAAGTATAAGTTTAAAAGTTAAAAACGAATCCATATGGCAACTTAGTTTATACAAGAGCAACATAACATGGCATGCAATATTTCTAGTCAACCCTCTGTTTACGCAAAATGATATAATTCAACATGACCACTAGTCTACGGGCGGTGCGTTACTCCTATAGCGCTATACATGTCAAATGGAGGCTCGTATAAAGCTAATGACTATAGTATATCACATAAGTATGGTCCACGTATAAGCATCAAGTATAACAACATAGTATTCATGTATAAGGATTGTTTTCGTGCATTGCATAAAGAATAAGTTAAGTGTGGTTTAATAATTTAACATGTTACACCCCAAAAGTGGTAAACATAAAAAGGGGGTTTGCGAGTATACTCATGGTTTTGCAAGTCTTCTACTTGTGAATCCGCGAGTGAGTTGTTGTTGGAGGTAGGAACACCAAGTCCTTTTACACGAAGAAACAAAGTGTATGAGTTTTGGAAATTCGGAAGATTAAAGATTCGGAGTTTGAAGCATAAGAACATAAGTATACGAAATTAATCATTTATTAACACTAAGTACTTGTTTTGACACTATGAAACCTCAAGGGTTAATGTTTTCATGAGTAATATACTCATTAGAATCATACAAGTCTTATGTCTTAGATGATGTTATTCTAACACTTAGACGAATAAACACAAGTTCACCATCAAGGTTCGAATATTGAATATTACATACATATAAATATTACTTAGGTTATATATTATTATGTCCAATATTTCAAGCATGAGGTAGAAGATTACATCTTCATTTAGGTACCTCTAAGTATCATGGAAATCATGTAGGAGGTAGGAAGAATAGTCTTCCATTAAGGTACATCTTACGGTTTACCACTACACTTGATGTAAAAACATACAAGGAGGGTCATGAACTATGAATAATACAAGATTACAAATAACTATTCTATATGAAATCATCAAGTAATGTGGGGATTTTATGTTGGACAACCCAAGTTAGTCCATAATCACACCTACATTAAGCTTTGAGCTTAAACATCACTTGTGGGTCAAAAACCCTAAACAAAACAGAATTCATATGAGGTTTAACCTCTGATTTTTGTATGTCTCAGCCCCGTTTTTAAGCCCAACTAACCATACAAGTGGTTATGCGCATAAGGACGTGGGTTTGAGTTGAGTTAGACTCAAGTTAAACAAGTATTAGTAAAGATTAATGAAATCAGATTCAAACAGTAAACTTTAGAGCCTATTTTCCAGAGTTCCAGGGACTTATTTACTGTGAAATACCCATGGAATCGAAGCTAAGGTCGATCCAAGTGCATAGGAAAAAGAATGAGTTAAAATGGACAAGAAATGAGTGAGTTATGCTCACTTTAGTGAAGGATAGTGCTTCTGTCCGAACTTGAAGTTTCAGCTGCGTTTTTGGTGATTTAAGAGAGGTTTAGAGGAGTTTGTAAAGTGATTAGGGCTTGGATTAGTGTGGTATTTATAGGGGGAGGGTTGGGGTTAGTGGTTGTGAGTCTTTAATGCAAGAAACACACATTGGAAGCAACAAACACACCAAAATGGCCCAATCCCGTAAGCTGATTGATCTGGTCTTGGATTCGTAGTTCTCGTGGGCCGCGTAGGGAGACAGGGGGGATGTCCGCGGGCCGTGACAAGGGGGGAGGCTGAGACCAAGTTTTGTTTATTTGGAATTTGGCCCCTGAAGTTTACTAATTAGGGTTTTAAGGCCTTTTAGGGACTATTTTTGCCATAAACGCATAGTTTAAGGGCAAATCAAGTATGAGGAACATAAACCAAGTATAATTAAGCGTATGAAGGTTGTATTTAAGTATCGTTTACGATCAAAACACATTTTATGCATAAGTTTCACATATTTGCAAGTTTAGCACATAGTTTCCAAGAATTACGAATAAGCATCAATTGTTTCACGAAATTGAATGTATGAGCATGTATAGAGTATGTATAAGATGAATTTTACAAAATACGAGTTTTATTTATGATCAAAGTCTCGGATTTTACAACGATTACAAAGAAAGAACGATTACAAGAACACAAGACTTCCAAAAATAGAAATGCGAACAAGACTTGTTATAAATGGAAAGTACAAATAAGCAGGCCGTTACAGTCTCCCCTCCTTTAGAGAATTTCGTCCCGAAATTTAGGTAGATGCAACGTCGAACATATATGGATACTTGGTCTTCATATCACTCTCGATTTCCCAAGCAAATTCAGCGCCACGTTTTCCTTCCCGTCGAACCTTGACGATAGGAATTCGACTGCGCCTCAGGTGCTTGACTCCTCGGTCCATGATTTCGATCGGCTTTTCCACAAAGTGAAGCATTTCGTTAATTTGCAAGTCTTCGAGAGGAACCTGTAGTCCTTCGTCAGCTAGACACTTCTTCAAGTTGGATACGTGAAAAACAGGGTGTACATTGTTGAGTTCTTCAGGCAGGTCCAGTCTATACGCAACCTTGCCAATCCTTTCGAGGATCTTGAAAGGACCAACATAGCGGGGTGCGAGTTTCCCTTTCTTGGCAAATCGAACCACACCCTTCCAAGGGGATACCTTGAGAAGTACATAGTCACCTGTCTCGAATTCTAAGGGTTTGCGACGCTTGTCGGCGTAACTCTTTTGTAGGCTCCTGGCTTTTAATAAGTTATCTCGAACCTGTAAAATCTTGTCCGTCGTCTCTTGTATGAGCTCGGGACCAGTGATTTGAACTTCACCAATCTCGTGCCAACAAATAGGCGAACGACACTTGCGACCATACAATGCTTCGAAAGGTGCCATTTGAATACTCGCGTGATAGCTGTTGTTGTACGAGAATTCGATCAATGGTAAGTGTGAATCCCAGTTGCCACCAAAATCTATTACGCATGAAGGAAGCATATCCTCTAAAGTTTAGATAGTACGCTCGGTTTGACCGTCTGACTGAGGATGGAAAGCGGTGCTAAGGTTAAGGATAGTACCCATAGCAGATTGAAAAGTTTGCCAAAGGCGAGACGTAAAACAAGCATCACGATCAGAAATGATGTCAATGGGGATACCATGACGACAGATGATCTCATTGGTGTAGATTCTAGCCAATTTCTCGACTTTGAAATCTTCACGAATGGGAAGAAAGTGAGCTGATTTGGTCAATCGATCAACGATCACCCAAATACTGTCATGACCAGAAGAAGTACGAGGGAGCTTAGTGATGAAATCCATGGCAATACTCTCGCATTTCCAGACAGGAATTTCTGGTTGTTCGAGTAAGCCAGAGGGACGTTGATGTCCAGCTTTCACCTTCGAACAAGTGAGACATCTCGAGACGAAAGTGGCTATATCCTTCTTCATTCCTGGCCACCAATAGGATGCACGCATATCATGGTACATCTTGTCGGCACCATGGTGAATAGAATATTTCGTGTGATGTGCCTCCTTCATCAGGAACTCTCGAAGGTTATCACGATTGGGAATCCAGATTCGATCAAGATAGTATTGAATACCATCGGATTTGGTTACGAGGCTTTCTTCAGCACCACATCGCATCTCGTCGTAGAGGTTACCCTCGTTAACATATGAGTATTGAGCATCACGTATGCGGTTCTGAAGATCATGGACGAGTTGGAAACAACGGATACTCTTGACATGAGTTTTACGACTAAGAGCGTCGGCTACTACATTCGCTTTACCTGGATGGTATTTGATTTCGCAGTCGTAGTCGTTTAACAGTTCAACCCAACGACGTTGACGCATGTTCAGTTCCTTTTGGTCGAAGAAATGTTGAAGGCTCTTATGGTCGGTGAAGACCACACACTTAGTACCATAAAGGTAGTGTCGCCAAATCTTCAATGCAATAACAACTGCGCCAAGTTCAAGGTCGTGAGTAGTGTAGTTTTTCTCATGTATTTTGAGTTGTCTCAAAGCATACGCGATGACCTTGTCTTGTTGCATAAGCACACAGCCAAGTCCAAGGTTTGAAGCATCGCAATATATGACGAAGTCGTCGTTACCATCAGGAAGCGCGAGAATAGGAGCATTACAAAGCATCTCCTTGAGCGTTTGAAAAGATTCCTCTTGTTCGGCACCCCAAACAAAAGGTTTCTCTTTTTGAGTCAAAGAGGTCAAAGGAACAGCGATCTTCGAGAAGTTAGAGATAAAACAACGATAATAACCAGCAAGACCAAGAAACAAACGAATTTCAGACGGAGACTTAGGTGCGATCCAGTTCTTCACAGCTTCGATTTTAGCGCGGTCAACGTGAATACCAAGTTCGTTGACGGTAAGACCAAGGAATTGAACCTCTTTTAACCAAAATTCGCACTTGGAGAATTTGGCGTATAGACGTTCAGTACGAAGAAGTTGGAGGATAAGACGCAAGTGTCGCTCGTGCTCTTCTTGTGTCTTGGAATAAATAAGAATATCGTCGATGAAAATGATTACGAAACGGTCCAAGTACGCTTTGCACATGTAGTTCATCAAATCCATGAAAACAGCAGGTGCGTTGGTCAGACCAAAGGGCATGACCACGAACTCGTAATGACCATAACGCGTACAAAAGGCGGTTTTAGGTACATCTTGTTCAAGGACTCGAAGTTGATGGTACCCAGAACGAAGATCGATTTTTGAAAAGCAGGTCGCGCCTTGCAATTGATCGAAAAGGTCATCGATGCGAGGAAGAGGGTATCGGTTCTTGATAGTAAGCTTGTTAAGCTCACGATAGTCAATACACATTCGGAATGACCCATCTTTCTTTTTAACAAACAAAACGGGAGCGCCCCAAGGAGAAGTACTAGGGTGTATAAAGCCTTTATCAAAAAGCACTTGGAGTTGACTTGAGAGCTCTTGCATCTCAGATGGTGCTAGACGGTAGGGAGACTTAGCGCCAGGCACTAAATCAATGCGAAAGTCGACAGAACGAGCAGGAGGCGGACCAGGAAGATCATCGGGAAAAACGTCAGGAAAATCACATACAACGGGAACGTCACTTATGCTTGGGCCTTTGTCCTTCTTTTCCACAATATGGGCGAGAAAGGCGAAGGTACCCTTGCGTAAGCATTTGTTCGCTTGGATACACGACATAAGCTTGAGACCTTGAGAAGGTTTCTCACCATACACGTGTAGAGAATCACCGTTTGGAAGAGGGATGCGGATAAACTTTTCAGAACAAACAACTTCAGCACGAACTCGCCTAAGCCAGTCCATGCCTACTATGATGTCAAAGCTACCCATTTGCATAGGTATAAGGTTGATTGAAAACGTATGATCGTTGAGAATCAAGGAACAATTGGAAAGAACGGAATCAACAGTGACGGATTTACCATTAGCGACTTCGACAGCGAAAGATTTTGGCAACTTAGAGCGTTTACACTTTAGCAATTGTTCAAATTCTAGCGACACAAAACTTTTATCGGCGCCAGTATCAAACAGACAAGAAGCATAAACATGGTTCACAAAACACGTACCAGTAATGACATCGTTTGCGTTCTGAGCCTGAGCGGCAGTGATGACAAAAGCTTGGTCTCTAGCAGGTTGTTGAGCCTGTTGCTGCTGTTGTGGTTTCTGTTGGTGTTGTTGGGATTGATTCCTTTGAGGGAAAATATTGGCGAGATGATTGAGATCGCCACACTTGAAGCATGCTCGCACAGGAGCAGCTCGAGGTTGAACCTGGTTGGGAGCAGGGTTTGCAACAAGAGCTTAATTCTGGTTGTTTTGGGGCTGAGAGAGGTTTCGACATCGGTTAGCAAAATGCCCATACCTCTGACAGTTGGCGCATTTACAGCAGGGTACATTGGTAGGATGATGAAACAAACAGGTAGTACATTAGGGATGAGATCCAACGTAGCCTTGTCTTGGTGGTTCAGTGTTTGCGGGGGTAACGGCGGCTACTGTTTGTAAGGGTTGTGGGTTTGGCGGAGTGACGACCGCACAATTTTGGCTCGAAGCCTTCCGCTTCTTGCCTTGGTTTTTCTTGGACGATTGGGAGGGTGATGGCTCAACAGTGGCAGTGTCGGTTGTGGCTTGGTGTGCACTCTTCGTTGAAACCTTGTCATAGGTTCCATGAAGAACGCAATTGTCGTTAAGTTCGGTAGCTATGGTATAGGCTTCCTCTATGGTTTTAGGGTTAGCAGAGGCAAGGTGGTTTGTCAAGGAAGGTGCAACACAGCAAATGAACTTGGCTATGGTTTTGGGGACGGAGTCGACTTGTCCAGGACAGAGGACACTTAGTTGTTTGAAGCGCGTAATCAGACCATACATGTCGCTCCCTTTTTGCGTTAGATTCCAAAATTCGTTCTCCAACTTTTGGAGCTCGTGAGGAGGACAAAAGTGGTCTTTCATAAGCTACTTAAGCTCGTCCCAAGGCATGGCATGTGCAACGTCATTTCCCCTCTTGTTGCGTTCGGGGGTCCACCACTCGAGTGCCCTCGAAGCGGAAGACTCCAGTTGCGTTCAAGGTTCGCAGCTCATCAGGACAACCACTTTTCAAGAATGTAAGCTCAACTGCGTCAAACCAATTCATCATGGCGGTAGCGCCATCTTCGCCTGTAAACTCCATAGGTTTACAAGCCATAAATTGCTTGAATTAGAATGTCGGCTTGGGTTTTTCGGCCTTCGAATCGACAGAGCCATGCGTGAGTTATGCTCACTTTAGTGAAGGATAGCGCTTCTATCCGAATTTGAAGTTTCAGCTGCGTTTTTGGTGATTTGAGAGAGGTTTAGAGGAGTTTGTAAAGTGATTAGGGCTTGGATTAGTGTGGTATTTATAGGGGAAGGGTTGGGGTTAGTGGTTGTGAGTCTTTAATGCAAGAAAGACACATTGGAAGCAACAAACACACCAAAATGGCCTAATCCCGTAAGCTGATTGATCTAGTCTCGAATTTGTAGTTCTCACGGGCCGCGTAGGGAGACAGGGGGGATGTTCGCGGGCCGTGACAAGGGGGCTGAGACCAAGTTTTGTTTATTTGCAATTTGGCCCCTGAAGTTTACTAATTAGGTTTTTAAGGCCTTTTAGGGACTATTTTCGCCATAAAAGCATAGTTTAAGGGCAAATCAAGTATGAGGAACATAAACCAAGTATAATTAAGCGTATGAAGGTCGTATTTAAGTATCGTTTACAATCAAAACACGTTTTATGCATAAGTTTCACATATTTGCAAGTTTAGCACATAGTTTCCAAGAATTATGAATAAGCATCAATTGTTTCACGAAATTGAATGTATGAGCATGTATAGAGTATGTATAACATGAATTTAACAAAATACAACTTTTATTTATTATCCAAGTCTCAGATTTTACAACGATTACAAAGAAAGAACGATTACAAGAACACAAGACTTCCAAAAATAGAAATGCGAACAAGAATTGTTATAAATGGAAAGTACAAATAAGCAGGGTGTTACATATACCACCAAAGGGTATAATCGTTTAACAATCCACCAAAGGGTTTGTAAAAGTTCATCAGGTTCTGTCGTTACCCACATTACCCCATAACCATGGCGATAGTCCGATAACGGGATTTGTCAGATCCTATGGTACCATAACATACTACTGGTCGGCTTGATCATTGTTAATGAATGTCATTCGTGTTATGTATTAACGCACCAACAAGTTTGTCCACAATATTGAAATCGTGTGTTTAATATAAACTATAGCATTTGTTTTGAAAACTTGAAATCGTTTAGCACATATGAATCACCCCAAAACAATTGAAAGAAGTAAAATAGGGGAACTATGTACTCACATAGTTACCCCAAAACATGTAAAAAGAGGGGGGGGGGGTCTATGTACTCACTTGATATTTGCTTAGTATCCTCGATTAAGTGAACTAACAAGCTCGGGCAATCAAGGAATTCAAGTGGTACCTAGTAATCAGATCACTATGTTAATAAATCGGACCTAAATCAGAAGATCAGGTAGAATGAGGTCTCGTAAACCAAATGAGTATTGGAACTCATATGATATGGTTTAAACAAGCCTACATTCTGATTTGGAACCTATCCTAAGTGCTTATGACCCGTTAAGGTAGTCTACGCTACTTTAACGCGTCATTTGCACAAAAGCGCATTAGAATAGCCTAACTAGTCCTATGACAAGTATTATATGCCCTAACATGTTTAATATTGTTGCATAATCAGTTTAAGTGTCAAAATTTAAGTTACATATGCTTAAATTCAAATTATGCATGAAAAGGACATTTTGGTCATTTTTCCTAAGGCATATAAACTACCTATCATACAACTAATCAAACTAAGTGACCATAAGGTATAACCTCGGAAGGTTATTCCCTATACAACTATGGTCACAAAATATGTTTGGTCGGATCCTAATGATCGACCAAACAGGTCGGGTTCGAAAGTCTAAGCGGTTGTTAAGACCGCTTGACTTACGACCCTAAGTAAGCACTTAAACTAAAAGTGACGAGTTAAACATGTTAAAACATGTTTAACTAAGTTAGAAAACTGATTTGATATCAAAACAAAGTGTTTTGATACCTGAAAATAGTTTTCGTCGCAAAATGCACATAATTGTGCATTTTGACTGGAACTTTGACTCGTCACTTCGACTAGTCAACGTGGAAATCAGTAGGTATAGTCGCAAGGGGCTATAACCATCGTGATTACGCTCACGTTGCAAAGTTCAAACGAACTTTGTCTTGACCAAATCATGGTCAAAGCTGAAAGTCAAACACTGTTTGACTTTCTTTCTTAAATAAATAAACAAGAGATGAAAGAACACTTACAAGTGTTCAAGGCTGAAGAAGATGATCAAGAAGACTCAAAATATGAAACATCTAACCAAGTGGTAGCCTCAAATAGAGCAGAAGTGAAGAAGAGAGCAAATGAGCAAGTTGAAATGAAGAAACCCCTTGCTATTTATAGGAATTCAAGTGCCACAAGATCATTCCAAGTGTCCCATGTGTTTGCATGATCCTAGGGTGGTCCAACAGGTGTCATTTGCAGGTGAGAAGTGGCAAAAATCGAATTGCTTATTGTCCAAGAGAGTAAACAAGTAGCTGCCACAAATCTGCTGTGATGGCATAACTTTACGGATCGTAAGAGGTCCTGGATACGGTCTGTATGGACCTCTTGCTGTCAGCAACTTTCAATTATTGACAGTTTAGTTCCTGAACTTTTTTTTGTCGCGTCTTGGCACTTCTAACACCCGTCAAGCCCATTTTCAAGCTCCATGATGAAGTTAAAGTATATTTAACTTGAATTATGCTAAAAAATGTCACGGATGTTGGTTCGTTTGGCTATACGGTTGCGTTTTTCGGTTAATTACGACGGAAATCGTAACAGACGCGAAAACGACCCAAATTGCGAAACGAATGAAGTTTTTGCATTCCCATCACTAAAATACAATATTTTAATGATTACAAAAATTTTTGGATGTCCGGATATGGTCAGAACGCAAGATATACACGTATATGCATACTTTCACTGTTTTGACACTTTTAGTCCCTGTGATCAAATAAGCGTATTTTTGCATACTTCGCCTCAAACCTTATTTCTAAGCTATGGAAAGAATATTATAGGGTATGTTTAACTTATGATCTTGTTCCAGAGTGTTCGTTGCTATATGAATTGGCGGACTTTTGCAGTTTGTTGCAAATAGTCCCTGTGATCGAATAAACTTGTTTTTGACACACCAAACCCTTCAAAACTTATTTCTAAGTTATGTAAAGGTTATTTAAGGTATGTTAAGCATATGTCACTATTCCAGAGTGTTTGTCGCGTTAAACTGATTACGTTTACGTAATAGTTTGCGTATAACTTTCCAGAAAGTGATTTAAAGCTTAGAATCGAACTTGAATTGATACATGAAATTGTCATACACAAATAAACAAACATTGAACCCAAAACACATCGTTTCATTGATAATTGATATTGTTTTACATCGTACAATGTTTACAGAGCACAATTGTCACATGTATGATACAAGAGTAGAAAATATGTTGTTTTTGTGTATAAAAAATGGTTAGTGGAATTTTGTGAGACAAAAAAGAATATGTTGGTTTTTTATGTATAAAAAAAAGTGGGGGGACTTTTATGAAACAAAAAAAAGGTATGTTGGTTTTTTAATTACAAAAAAAATAGAAGAACTTTTATAAGAAAAACAAAAAATATGTTAGTTTTTTATGACATTTGTCCTATGCATAATCTACCATTTGTCAGAAATTAAACTCTGCTATTTTCCTAAAAAACAAGTAGCTCTACCACTCAACATTGCCAAAGCTGAAGGAAGGTAATGTAATGATTCTTAAAGTCTCCTCAATAGTTACATAATAATGATTTAAAATTAACATGTAATTTTATACTCTTTATACACCACGTGTTTTTTTAAACACAAAAAATCAGTCTTAACTATTTAATCAAAAATAAAACACAAAAAACAATCTTAACTATTTAATCAAAAAACAGAGGAGGGTCTTGAACGCACTAGAAAGTTGAGTAAACTACAATATGGACAATTCTCCTTTTCTTTTGTCCCCACTATCTTACTTCTTCCCCAATTTGCCGCCACCTCAAGTCTCATCGTATTCACTTTTTGTACCACAACATTTAGACCCCATTTGCAGATTTTATTAGGGTTTGGTTATTTGGACACCTCTTTTCTATATCATATATATAGCGCTATACGTGTCGCTATACGTGTCGTGTAGGTTTTTCAATTTTCAAAAAATACTGCTCTTGTCATATCATGTCTAGCGGTTGGGTCTGTCCGTCACATATAGGTAATCTATACATGGCATATAGTTTTTATATGTGGCGTATTAACATAAGTTTTCTTACAAACATTTTTATACAATATTAATTGTTTAGCAAGTTTTAAGTAAAAAAATATTGTTTTATTATAGTATAACATAGTATCTACTATCTAGTATAAGTCTATATGTGACGTATAGGTCCAGTTTTACTATCTTTTTTATACAATAATTATCATTTTAATAAGTTTAAAGTAAAAAAAATATATTTTTATAAAAATATCCTTTTAGCATAGTATCTAGTTATACATATTAAACTCAAGCCTTCATGAATAGTAATATAATATTTAAATATTATTATAGTTTTTAAATCTTTAATATTTTGTTTTTATGATGTCATATATAATAGGTTTAACATCACATAAGATTATGTATAAGAGTTTTATAATAATAATATTGTTATATGTGCTAACTTGAGTGGATATAATAATAACTTATAGTGTTTATTTACATTTTATTATTATAATTACCTTTAATATGTTCTGTTTTCTTTTAGAATTTTTAAAAACACGATTTTTATAAATTAACGTCGTTTACTATTTTTCATTTTTCTAATAATATTGTGTAATGTTTTATAAAACTCTGAATATACTGTTGTGACATGTTTATTTTATCTCTATTTCGATAAAAGTTTTGTTCAAAATTGAACGAGTCAATTATAATTGTTTTTTTTTTGTTCTTTACTATGACAAACTGAATCAACACTGTTCGAACAACTTTGGTAGCGGTATAGAGTGCCTTTTTTATATTATAAGTTATAGCGAGTGTCGATGATGAACAAAACTGATACCGTCCGACCATCGGTACCGGTATTTGTACTTTTGAGACCTTTATCAATATTCTTATGGTTTTTTTATCTATGTAAAACATGTGTCGATATCCTTTTAGGCATATCATAACTTTATTTTTTGGGATTTATCTTACGATCGCCATACAAAGTGTCGATTACTGTATCGATACCTTATTGAATCGAACTGATACCAACCGACTTCCCGCCGCAAACCGCGGGGGAGTAACTTTTTTATATTATAAGCTATAGCGAGTGTCGGTGATGAACAAAACTGATACAGTTCGAACAACATCGGTACCATGTCGCTTTCAACAGAACATCGGTACCGGTATTTGCACTTTTGAGACCTTTATCAATATTCTTTTGGTTTTTGATCGATGTAAAACATGTGCCGATATCTTTTATACGTATCATGACTTTTTTTGGGAGTTTATCTTTCAATCGCCATATAAAGGGTTGATTACTATGCTGATGCCTTATTAAATCAAACTGAAACCAACTGAGTTCCCCGCTGTAACGCGCGGAGAAAGTCCACTAGTATCATATCATATTGAATTGTATCTTCTTGTATGGTATACTATAGGTGTAGTTAGGTCCCACATAGGCTACTATAGGTCTATAGATGTAATACAGTGTAATATAGGTGTAGTTAGAGTTGCACAAAACGGGTTTTGGGCTCTACCCGGAACCGGGTAGAGCCCAATCGGGTTTAACCGGACCTTGGTATTTTAAGGAATCGGACCCGGGTTCGGGAACTTAAACTCATATCCAATATACCTGGTTAGCAGTGGCGGCTTTGATGGTGTGCAGGGAGGACCTCCGCACAAGGGCTGTTATTTCGAGGGGCACGCGATTTAAAAAAAACCGGTATATATATAGGGGAATGTTCAAATGAAAACCACTAGTTATTGTGAAAACTCGAAAACTAATTAAAAAAGCCAAAAAAACATACCAATTTTTTTTTGTATACCAATTTTCGCAATTTTTATATATAAAAAAAATTTCAAAAAAAAAA
Organism: Helianthus tuberosus; assembly: GCA_030545235.1. Classification (NCBI taxonomy): domain Eukaryota; kingdom Viridiplantae; phylum Streptophyta; class Magnoliopsida; order Asterales; family Asteraceae; genus Helianthus; species Helianthus tuberosus. Next base: position 44,957 of record JARYGA010046452.1, on the reverse strand, counting down.
AAAATTAGTGCACATGTGTACTACAAAAAAAAAAATTTGAAATTTTTTATATATATATATATAAAATTGCGATTTTTAATAAAAAAATTGTAAAAAAAAAATTTTGGTGTGTTTTTTAGGCTTTTTTAGTTAGTTTTCGAGTTTTCACAATAAAAGTGGTTTTCATTTGAACCTTCCCCTATATATATATATCGGAATTGGTATGAGCTAAATTCTAAACCATAAAAATGATTTGTAAATGTGCCTATACTGGAATTGGTATGTGTTTATTATTTAAAAAAATAACACACACACACAATACTAATTTGATTTTTTTTAAATAATAATAAAACATTACGGAAGGACACATTTTTTCGAGCTCGAATAGGGTACGTGAATTCTCAGAGACGCCTCAGCCGGTTAGAGTAGGGTACAGACCGCTTCCTGCCCAAAAGCCAGGTATAACCGGTTCTTGCTTAAACGTCTTTTAAGCGTTTGAACCTGGATTATTTAACTTATATTTTTAATATAAAAACAAAAAAATTCATTATTTTCTTATTGTTAATATTTAAAAAATACATACTTTCATAACAATTTTAGTGTTTACCAGTCGCCGCTTCTTCGATGAGGTTTTCATCGGCTACGTCCGAAGATAGTCCATCCTCCATTTCTTCCCCGAGTACTCTTGTTTCAAGTAGTATTTCATCTTCGAGGTTTGTCTTGTCTTGTATACGCCACCGCATCCAAATGATCTTTTAGGAAAATGCACATCTCTGTCGATTCGGGAGTGAGTCTTGTTCTTCTTATCGACAAAATCCTGCCAGAAGAAAAACGGATTCTGAAGCTACTGTAGAAGCTTGGACACTTACAAAATCATGGGACAGCAGATGATTGTGATTTGCTAGCCATTTCGAGTGTATTAGGTAACAAAAAATGTAAAAGAAATTTTAGAATCTTGAAGTGTGAAACGAGAGTAAACCGAGAGTGTTTTTTTTGCGTTTTTTAAATGCGTTTTTTAGTTGGGTAATCAACCAATACAACCCACCACTATTTATAGTTGATTTTTATGCAAAAAAAAAAACGGATTTTTAACAGTCAAAATATGGTCCCAACGGCTATATAGCCGTTTTAAACGGCAAGAACTGGTTTTTGCACTTTACAATGTTAGGAACCAAGTATTATTCAGGTAGGGTAGGAATCGATTTCTAAAAAAATGTGTAGAACCAGGTAGGAACTCTCGGGTTGATGGGTTATGACCGGTTCCTCCTACTACCGGGTAGGAACGAAAGCGGTTCTGGTTCAGGTACGGAACCGGTTATTTTATGCACCTCTAAGTGTAGTATAGGTCTCGTATAAGCTTATAGGTGTAGTATAAGTGTAGTATAGGTGTCGTATATGCTTGGTATAGGTCTATAGGTGTAGTATAGTATAGGTCCCGTACAGGCCTATAGGTGTAGTGTAGCTTAGTACAGTATCGTATAGTATTGTATTGTATCGTATATGTGTAATCCAACCACATAGTAATGTATCATATATCTCTATGTATGTATGTGTGTGTATTATAGTATATCCCAATACGATACTATACTATATTATACCACACATGTAGGCCTATACTATACTATACTACACTTATAGACCTATACGAAGCCTATACATGATTTATACTGTACATATAGACATATATAAAAATGGGATCTATACTTCACTTATACTATATTACACCTATAGGCCTATATGGGATACCATACCATACCATACCATACTATACTATACTACCTATACGAGGCCTATACGATACGATACCATACATACTATACTACACCTCCATATATTAGGCCTATACGGGATCTATACTACATCTATACTATATTACACCCGTATGATACGATGTGATACTATACTATACTATACTATACCATACTATACCATACCATACCATACCATACCATACCGTACCATACTGTACCATACTGTACTGTACTGTACTGTACTGTACTATACTGTACTGTACTGTACTATACTATACTATACTACACATATATGCCTATATGGGACCTACACTATACTATACTACACACCTGTAGACCTATATGGGACCCATACTATACTGTACTGTACTCTACGAGGTCTATACTGGACCAACAGTATACTATACCTATAAAATGTTAACGATGTTTTTTTAACAAAAATATATATTTTTTACTTAAAACCTGCTAAAATGATAAATATAATATAACAATGTTTGTTAAAAAAACTAGCTCAATACATCACATATAGACCTATACGTAGCGTATAGGTCTATGACCGATGTGATTGATTGGTTATTAACGGTGCACATAATTTATGAAAGTTATATACCTCGTATAAAGGGGTGTCCTGTCACACCCCGATATTTCCACGTATTACCGGTGGGCCCGGTGGGGAGTATCGTGACGTAAGATTGATATCGTCATAGTTAAACATACACAGAATAACACATCGAAAGTCTTGGAATATAAAATATTATTACAAACCCAAATGTCTGAAAATATCAAGTATTAATATATAGACGAGCTTGTAATAATAGATCCACATGCGGATCATTACAAAATGTATGAAATGAAGTTTAGCAGACTTTAAGGATTTGCAAGATCCTCTATTTCGACACCGAGCAGCTCCCAGCCTATTTCAAGTAGTACATGTCAATTAGTCTTTTGAAAATACGTCAGTTTTCACTGGTAAATACAATTAACTGACTCTTTTGAAAAGAGTTTATGAAAATTGATTTAGGCGCACAAGGCACAAAACCATTTATAACTTGGGACAATCTTTAATAAAATCTTGTATACAGTTTTACATGTTTGTCATACATATAGGGCCGGTTTGGAAGCCGGTCGTGATTAACCGACTCACCACTTATAAAACCCACAAAGGAGTTATCCCCAACATGTGGGTTATTTAGCATTTGCATCTGTCAGGTGTATGCCTACACCCCGTGCATAGGTCGTGGCCATTTTCAAATGAAATGAGCCAAGGATATCCAGGACACGGTCGTATTAACCCCCCATGTTTATGTTATCAAACAAAACAGATTAAAACGGGTTATGCAAATTTATTAATTACAATCCGATTAAATGATTTCATACCCGACCAAGCGGTATTATTATAATACCGTATCCCAAGCCCGTATAAGGGAAAATAAGTTAAAAGTATTTACCTAAGCTAATACTTGATTCACAGCAAAATAACTCAGTCGTATCCAATCTATCTAAATGCAGGTAGCTTTTACCGGGTGGCTCTAGTCTGGAGTGATGGTAATATATAACCAATTCAGAATGCTAACGGTCTTATTTAAGTCGTAGACTTAGACCGGCTAGCTTAAAGTATCTAAAGCGGTACGATACGCAAGCGATGACCGGAACAGAATGTTATTTAGACCCAACAAGTATGAAGACTTGTATAATACGGGTAAACTAAGTACATTCTGGATTTTGAAGCAAAAACGATAAGGTTAAACTCGTTTCGGCTAACTTACGCAAACTAGTTACATAAACCGATCCGAACGCGTAAATGCATAACGGGCAACCAAATGAACCATATACAAGTCCCTTATGTTATTATGCTTAAAATATGTTAATAGATCAGTAGGATGTTAACATATATGCCCAAAAAGTATTTAAAAGCAATTTAAGTCCCGTAAGGGCATTTTGGTCATTTTAATATTTATAAAAGAGGTTTTAAAGTAAACTGATATTCTTGTCTAAATCATTCAGTAAAAATTATTTATTTTACGATGTTAAAATAGTAGGATATCATTCATACGTGTGGTTTACCATTTATGGCCAAACTATGCCCTGAAAGGGTATTTTGGTCATTTCACATATGATTTGAAAGACATATTTGGAAGTCTGAGTTCATGACTTATACCTACTGTAAAAATATTAAAATTTATTTATAAGTTCAGTAGGTAACAAGTCTTAGGTGCTAATTATGGTTTGAAACCATACTATGCACCTAATTAGCGTAAAAGTCGATAATTGACGATATTTAAGATGTTTATGTGATTCTGAGATTTTTATCAGTCTTAAATGTTTAAAATATTTTATTTTTCATATTAAATCAGTAGAAAAAGGTTTGGCATGCTAATCACATGTAAATCACATTTTATTAGCCAGAAGGGCATTATCGTCAATTAAGGAATTTATAAAAGAACTCTATGTTATGGCCAGTATATAATTTGACCCAATATTCTAAAAATTCAAAAAAATGATATCTTCACAGTAGGTAATGAGTTTTGGTTCAAATTCTATGTTTAAACATGTATTATGCATAATAACGTAATTTAATTAATAAAAAGTTCAATTTTACGCTATCTTGCATAACATTGTTTTGAGACCAGAGAATCATGTCAAATTAATTTAGACATGCTTATATATCAGTACTTAACCTATTTGTATGATCACATATTCAAAAATCTCAATTTTTGACTAAAAGGTCATAATGGTCAATAATAAGCATAATAACGGAAACTATGATATAATTCAGAATATTAATGACCAGGTAATATAACTCCAGAATATTAATAACCAGGTTATATTACAACATAAGATGGTCCTAATGGAAGCTTAAAACATAGAAGAATTAAGTTTAATCGGGTCAGAACTGAAAGTCAAAGCAAAAGTTAAGCTTTTGCGACTTTCGCTTGCGAACCGACCCTAAACTCAGAATTGTCGGGTTGAACATGGTTAGACATGTTCTAATATTATTTACCAAGTTATTTAAGTGATAAAATATGGTTTATACCTTTTGTTTTATGAGATTATACTTTTATTTAAAAACTTGACTAGTTTGACTTTTTAACTAAATAGTTTGACCCGACAATTAACTAAGCAAACGAGAAAATTAGGAGGTGACTTTTTTTGGGATTAACACCTACCTAATTATGGTCAGATAGCCATATTCGCCTCGAACAATGGCTGGACCATTTGAGTTTAAACCGAGAGTCAAAGCTATTTTACGTAACTTTGACTTTTCGGTTTTTAATTAAGAAAACTGAATTAAAGAGGGGACTAAGACACTTACAAAGGGTCCTAGCAATCTTTTCTACTAAAATGAGCTTCCTTTTTGATCAGGAACCTCCAGAATGCTCAAGAAAAGCTCAAGCAATGAGAAAGAGTGTTGAGAATGAAGGTGCAAGGATTCAAGGCAACCCAAGACCCCTATTTATAGTTTTTGAGAATTGATATGATGATGCCTAGTGTTTAGGGGCATCTTAGGATCTTTCCAGGTGTCTTAAACAGGTTTTAAAACCATAAAAAATCCATGGTTTTCGAGTTTAATGGATTGGTAGTTTGTTTGGAGGCCAAGGAAGAAGAACCTGCAGTTACAGGTAGAATTCTGTCAAAACAAGGCCGTCGCCACGCGCGACGGCGAAGGGGGTGTGTTGTCGCGCAGCGCGACGCCATAAGGGTCCAGTAAACCAAGTTTCAAACTTGGCAGAATTAGTCCCTGAACCTTATATTGCTATATATCTTTCATTTTAGGCAGTTTTAACCCCTCTAGTTAGTATGTAGATGATCTAGGGAGTATAGCCAAACACCGTTAGGTCCGATTTCGATAAACGATCACCGAAAACACTAGTTTCGTCTCGTTGACGCTTTTAACCCTTATTCTTGGGAATTTGCGTGAATAACACTTAACGTTATCGAAACCTCGTGAAATTGTTATCACTTATTATTGAGAGTATAATCAAAATTATGAAGCCTCGGGTTCATTAAAAGGTCACTTTATGGTGTAGTTTCGCTAGTTGACGTTTTTAGTCCTTTTAACGCACAAAGGTGTGCGTAATATCATTTAACGATATCAAAGCCTTACATGGCCCATATTAGGCATTCTCAAGAGTATGATTGGGCATCATAATGCTTCGGGTTTGTTAAAAGGTCATTCAGCGGTATAATTAAACATGTTGACGTTTTTAACCCCTTTAACTTGCAAACTTGCGCGTAACATTACTTATTGGCATAAAAGCCTTGAATGGCCAATATTAGGCATTCCCGAGAGTATGATAAAACATCATGAGGCTCTCGGTTTGTTAAAAGGTCACTCAGAGGTAAGAATTAATATGTTGACACTTTTAACCCTTCATCGCGCAAACTTTCAAATATTTACGCAAACGGCTCATCTCGTCCAACAAGTGGCTCATTTGAGAATACGGACACCGTATAAGCTCACTCAGAGGCTTAGTTTAAGCATGTTGACACTTTCAGTCCTTCTATAATCAAGGTTTTTGATTTTGACGAAATTAGTCCCTCATAGTCAACGTTTGACTTCATTAGGGTTTATTACACGTGTCAACACATCGTTGGACGTGATTTTACAAAGTGTTACATCCTCACCCCCTTAAAAGAAATCTCGACCCCGAGATTTACCGAAACAAGTGAGGGTACTTTTGTCGCATAGTGGACTCAACCTCCCACGTATATTCAGGGCCTCTACGGGCATCCCATTTAACTTATACAATTGGTACATCCTTCCTTCGGAGCTTTTTAACCTGCTGATCCTTGATCGATATAGGTCTTTCAATAAACCTCAGGCTTTCATCAATCTGTACGTCTTTATGAGACATTGCTAGCGATTTATCAGCTAGACATTTCTTTAAGTTAAAGATTGTTAGGATCTGAGTTTGGATTGATTGTGTTTTACGTTTGAATTAAAATGAAAGATGAACAAGTAATACAGCAGAATGTAAATGGAAACAAACTTTGCACACAATCAAACAGGAGAATTGGTTTCAACACACATTTTCAACAAAGAACCAAATGATTGAATTTATTTCATCAACGATTACAATGCATGCATGTAACAAACTCCCCCTCAGCCTGAGCTCACAGTGATTTGTTCATACAGGAAGAAAGATGGTGAAGAGCTAATAGAACAGTACAGGGTACTGTTCTATTTATAAGCACGGACAAACCACTGTGGCATCTTTGCTGATGTCACCATGAAAGTGACATCTAACCTCCTAACAAACTCTAACAACTGATCTAATACAAACACTACTATGCTAACTACTGATTACATTACATTACATAAAACAAGCTAAACTACTGCTTTATCCTTCCACTGATGTGAATCCAGCAGTACTTGATATATCCAGCAGTGCTTGACCCATAGTAGTAGATTGATCAGCAGAGCTTTAGTCTTCATCAGTCTTTGACTTGATCAGCAGTTGTAGGTCAGCAGTTGTAACGATCAGTGGATTGGAGGTCATCAGATGTTGAAACTACTTTCAAGGGGAGAGACTTGTATACATAACATCTGCTTATTCTGGATCCACTGCTCTGATCCGGTTTTGGCTTTAATTATCTGTTCCTCTGATAGGGTTCAATCCCAACAATCTCCCCCTGGAACAGATAATGCCACAACCCTTCATTATTTGTAGATCTTTATTGCCTCATCAACAGTTCCCTTATTTGCCCTTTGAGTTGTAACTCAAAGTCTAAGGCATCTGTGTCATCTTCATCCCTGCAAAGTGGAAGATCAAGGAGATCCTACAAATCTTCAATACTTAGGCCAAGTGATTGTTCCCTTGTTATTTTCTTCACTTCTCCACTAGACTTGATCACAGTCAGTACATGGGTCTGTTTGTCAGTTTTCCACTTTAGTACTTTTGAGTCTGGTGGGTTTCTTGGGAGATTTTTATTAGATGAGGAGTTTGGTGATGCTGTCCTTGTGATGACTGACTGAGCTGTGCTTGCAGGTTGATTCAATCCAAGAGTTTTTGCTATCATCCTCTTAATACCCTCTTTTACAAGGTCATATCCTGCCATTAATTCTTCCACTGTTTCAGCATCCAACTATTTTTGTTGTCTTCTTTTATAGATGGCAGCACCAGCTGGAGCAGTGGATCTCCTGATTTGCAGCTTTGGTGGTCTTGTTGAAACCTCTGCTTCAGGATAGTCGGGTTTTTGTGGAACCCTTGGATCTTTCTTCCTTAGTTCCTCCAACCTTTTGTAGGTGGTCCTGACTTTGTCTTCTTTCCATCTCATCAGTTGATTTTTAGACCCATAATCAGCAGCAATTAGCTCCTCTTTCATTCTCTTCAGCTCCAATGTCTTTTCAGGTACATTCTTCTTATACTTTGCCCAATCAGGAGGAGTGTGTTTGACCTTGTTTTTAATCATTTCTTGAATCCTGGCTGCTTCACTTTCAAGCTCAGGAATGGTCTACTCTTTGTACATGTATTTTTCTCCTTTATATTTCTTAAAAGCCATGATGTTGTCAAGGTAGTCTTTTCTCAATGACTCATCTGCTCTTTCTGATATTTGTTGACAAACATTCTTTGCAAACTGCTCCAAGGATCTGACTTGAGTGAGTAGAAATTGATAATGCCTTTGAATTTCTTTGTCAGTTTTTCCTTGTGAGTTTCTTTTGGAGATATCCTCTACCTGTTGAGCCTTAACTTTCAAGTATTCTTCAATGTTGTTAGGCCTAGGATATCCTTCAACTGATGGCAAACTCCTTTTAACAGGATCATCCTCATAGTAGAAAGATTTAATTTCTTCTCTGACTGCTATAAGTTCTAGAGGATATTGAAATCCTGCAGGAGTGATGGCAGTGATTGGCTGTTGAACTTGGGCTGAAGAGAGACGAACAGGGTTTGGAATATTTACAAGTGCATGAGACTGTGAAGATGTAGGTGGTGGTGATGGAGAATCATCATCAGGTAAAATTACGCTTCTCCTTTTTAGTTTAGGAGAGGCAGGTGGTGTGTTGGATGGTTGTGAAGTATTGATTTGAGTGATGGAAGGTGGCTGACTAATAGTTGTTGAAACAACTGGTGTTTCAACCACTGTTGTCATTACAACAGATGTTGTAACATCCGATGTCTTCTGCTTTTTAGCAGGAGGTGATGATGGTGGTGAAGTTGTTTTAGGTGGTGAGCTGATTTTTGGTAGTGATGGTAAGGCAGTGGTTGTGGTGTATGTTGAAGTGGTATGTGTTGAAGTGATGGCAGGTGTTTGGCTAGCAGTTGTTGAAACTACTGAAGTATCAGCAGTTGTTGATACAGGAGGAGTTACAACAGCTGTTTGGGTGGAAGTTTGATGTTTGGAGCCTTTGGAAGGTGGTTTGGAAGCATACTTTGTGGGTCTGGATGGTGTGTGTTTGGGTTGCCTCACTTGTCTAATGGGCTTCTTCTTTTCATCCTTAGGATTTTCATCATCCATAGGTTCAGAAGGACCCTACACATTCAGCTCCATAAAAGCTCTTTTCTCCTGTTCCCACCTGGCTTTATCCTTAGCCTCTCTATCCCTTTTTACACTTGCTTTTGCTTCAGCAAGTGCATTTGTGGTAACATCAATCTTTTTACTACCATCTAGCAAGGAAATGTCTTTAGTCATGCTATCTTTTTCTGGTTCAATATAAAGACCATCTTCAATTCCCTTTTTCTTCCACTACTTTATTTTCTCCCCCTTTTTGGCATTATCTGGTGGTGGGTTATCAATAAAAAGAACAGTGGGAGGAGCAGTGCCAGTGGTGTTCAGTATGTGGGCCTTGATAGCCTTGATGTCAGCTTGGGTATCTTTAAACCTTGACTCCATCATGTTTCTCAGCTTTTGAACATGTATTTCATGCTGCTGATCAGCCAATTGTCTTTGATGTTGGAGCAGTGGTTGAAATAAGTTCCATAACTCATTTGCAGCAGGTGCAGGTTGTGCAGTTGCTTGAGCTAGAGCAGCAGTGGTTGGTACCTTTTGAACTTTCAACAACTGTTGCAGCATATCTTTAATTTCTGCAACAGAAGTATCCAGTTTGTCAATTATGTCTGTCAATTCTCGGTACAGTAAACCATCACCCAACTTAATGGGATCATCTGATTTCCCACTAACAGTGGTTGTAATAGTGGTTGACTCAGGGAATGTATTCCAAAAGTCATCCTCTAATGCCCCTTTGTCTTGGAACTGGGGACTTCTTTCTTCAAATTGAAAAATCCTTTTTAGTGAACCAGTGAAGACTGGATACACAAGTGTTCCCAGAGAAGAAATTGCCTCCAAGGAAGTTTTATTGATGTAACCACTGTCCAAATGCAAACCAGTGGGTTCAACACTTGTAGTGGCGGCTTCACTTGGACTACCACCAAGAGTTACTTGTAACTCAAGGGGTGTAACCTCCTCAGGTGTTGTTGGTGGGTTAGTAATGATTGATACATCAGACCTAGTCACTTGTTGAGGTATGTTCTCATTGACAGGTGATTGAGAAGGACTGGTTTGTGCCTGGTTCAAATCAAGAGCATCCAACAATATTTTTGTTTGTGGGGGAATTGTGTAGGTAAGGTTGGGTGTAGAAAGAGAATTGGCCCCGGGCATTGGGCTGTGGATGATGGAAGCAAGTGATTCCAGAGCATCATATTGTGGTGTCCCTATATGTACAACCTGTTCTTTTTTAGAAGAAGCAGGAGGAGGTTCAGGTATGGGTTGAGATACTTCTACCATCTGATGTGAGGAAGTAGCAGCAGTGGTTTCTTGTGACTTTTGTGTTGTCACTAGCAGTTGCTCTGGTATCTCATCCTCCAGAGTTGCCTTTTTGGTAGGTTTGGGGGGCTTTTGAGTTTTCTTTTGTTTTGGCTTTTTGGTGATTTTAGGTGTGGGTTTCAAAGCAGTTGTTTTGCTGCTATGATCACCTATAGCAGTAGGCTCAGTAGCAGATACCTGAGGAGCAGTGGTAGCTGCTAAATTCTGCTCAGGGACCTCTGCTTGTGTTTTGCAAGGTGTTGACATTCTTGTGAAAGTTTCAGTAGTTAAGCTGTTTATTTGAAAAGAGTCACCTTGTGTTATTACATGAGCATCATCCTTACCAAATTTGTTTTGAAAGTAATAACTTAGAAATCTTGGAAAAAGTAAGAATGACTTTTTATCAACATTTTTAACTAAATCATTAAAGATTTCCTGGGAGTAATTGAAATTTTCATCTTGGAGAATAGCATATCCCAGGTTTTGAATCTTTAATGGTATCTCATTAAAAGAAGTTGTTTTGTTTGAGACACACATTAACAGGGTATGGAACAAAAATCTTGTTGCATGTGGAAAATTACCTTTTTGTAAGGTATCCTTTTTTATTGTATCTGCATACCCCCTTTCAAGGAAATCAGTTTTTAACTCGTTTTTGGGAAAAGAAGTTTTACCTTGCTGATCATCAAGTTCAAAGACTTCCGAGATGGATTGTGGTGTGATTTTGACTGCTTTACCCATTAGAGAAGAGTTAATGGCGATGACGTGTTCTCCTTGTTTTTCAAGAGTAACATTTTTCCAAAACTCTCTCCGGGTTTTCAGATAAATTGGAGCATCTACTGTTAACAAAGTTTTGTACTTTGATGCAGAGATAGTGTCAATGATGGAATCGAAGGTATCGGTGGTGCCGGGTTTTGTAAGGAGACCCAGATAATTGTGAGGAGCTTTGTATGGTATTTCGATGGGAGTGGTAGCCATTTGAGTGGCCTTTTCAGAAGATGATTTTGAAGTGGATTTCGCAGATGACTTTGATTTTGTCATTTTGAAGAAGAAGATTGATGAAGAATTTGAGAAAGAGATGGAAACTGCTTTGAGAAAGGAATTTTTGTGAATTCGATTCGATAGTAAAACCCTGTTTGGGGTTTTGAAGGGGTTTTATAGAGGAAAAAGTGAATGCTGACGTGGCATCGGTTACAAAAGATCTGACCACTATGTACTGTCCACGTGCCAACCCCTGATGAAATGAAGGACAAGTGTTTTTATGAAAACCAATATTGGAATAAGATCAGTGGTTGTAACGGTAACAAATGAAGGCAGTGGGTGATTTTTACTATCAGTGGATAAAAACACTGATTTTGAACAACAGTGCTTATCAAGGAAATGAGAGAACAGGGGTTGACTTTCAGCTGTGGATAGACTTTTAAGTAGAACAGACTTTTAAGGATTTAATGAAAAATTCATTTTTAGCTATTTTTAAGGATGGATTTTTGATTTTCTGAAAACATTTTAATGCTTTTATTCATAGAAAAACAAGATTTTTGCCTGTTATTCCATGTTTAGCATGCCAATCCTAGAGATCAAGTTTTCAAAGGTGGATGTGTCTAATGCTTTGGTTAGCACATCTGCCAGCTGATCTTTAGTTGGAACATGGTGCAGAGAAATCAAACCTTTTTCATAGCAATCCCTCACAAAGTGATGTCTGATGTCAATATGTTTGGTGGTTGAAATGGGAAACTGGATTTTTGATGATATTTTCTGCTGCCTGGCTATCCAACATGTGTGGTGTCTTTAAGGCAGTGATACCAAAATCCAGCAACTGATTTTGAAGCCAAAGCAGTTGGGCTGTACAGCTTGCAGCAGCTATATACTCTGCCTCAGCAGTGGATGTGGAAATAACTGCTTGCTTTTTGCTTTGCCAAGACACTAAGCAATTGCCTAGGAATTGGCACCCTCCTGAAGTGGACTTCCTTGTCTTGCCACATCCAGCAAAATCATTATCTGAGAAACCTGAAAGCTCAATTTTACCATCAGCTGGATACCAGATACCAAGTGTGGGAGCACCTTTTAGGTATCTGAATATCCTTTTTACAGCAATAAGGTTTGACTTTCTAGGGGCTGATTGGGATCTTGCACAAACACATGTTGCAAACATGATGTCTGGCCTAGATGCAGTTAGGTACAATAAAGACCCAATCATGCTTCTATATAAAGTTTGATCAACCAACTCATCCTTCTCATCAGACATGACTATTTTATTAGTTGCAATGGGTGTACTACATGGCTTACAATCATCCATCTCAAATTTCTTTAAAAGTTCTTTGGCATATTTGCCTTGATGGATAAAAGTGCCATTTTGCAGTTGCCTTACTTGGAGACCAAGAAAGCACTAGAGCTCACCCATTGCACTCATTTCAAACTCAAATGTCATGAGTTGCCTAAACTCTTCACACATTTTATTACATGTGCTTCCAAAGATGATGTCATCCACATAAATCTGGACAATCATCAAATCCTTACCTCTCCATTTTAAAAACAATGTTTTGTCTATTTTACCTCTTGTGAAACCAATGGACAATAGGAAGGTGGAATGAGTTTCATATCAGGCCCTTGGTGCTTGTTTCAGGCCATATAAAGCTTTATTTAGCTTGTAGACATGATTTGGATTAAATGGATCCTCAAAACCTGGAGGTTGACAAACATAAACCTCTTCTTGAATCTTACCATAGAGGAATGCACATTTAATGTCCATTTGATACACCTTGATTTTGTGGTTGACAGCAAAGGCCAGAAATAATCTGATAGCTTCAAGTCTTGCTACATGGGCAAATGTTTCATCATAGTCAATGCCCTCTTCTTGTCTGAACCCTTGAACCACAAGCCTAGCTTTATTCTTGACAACAATGCCCCTTTCATCAGTTTTGTTTTTGAAGACCCACTTTGTGCCAATAGGACTTACACCCTCTGGCGGTGGTACAAGTTCCTATACTTGTTATCTTTTGAACTGTTGGAGCTCTTCTTGCATGGCTTCTACCCAGCTGTTGTCTTTCAGTGCCTCTTGGTACTTGACTGGCTGATGGAGAGATAGGAAACCAGCAAAAAGACAAATGTTTTGGGATTGACTTATTGTGAGCACCCCTTCATTGATGTTGCCAATGATTTGGTCAGGTGGATGAGATTTCAAGAAGATAAGATATCCTTGGTATGGAACAATGGCATTTAATGGTGAAGGCGGCAGATGTGAATCATCTGAGCTAACCACTGCTGGTGACTTTGATGATCCAGCAGTGGCTTCAAATGGAGGTGGAGGAATAGGTGGAACTGGAGTGAAAACATGCTGACTTTTATCCACTGATGGAGGACTATCAACAGTGTTTGATGATGTGTGAGCAGGGGTTAAAGGGCTACTTTGATCAACAACTGTTGAGGTAGCAGTGGTTGAGCTTTGACAGCTGTTTTGAACATCTGCTGCTCTTCCCATTGAGACAAACTTTTGTTGAGGAATGATGACTTCATACCCATAGTCTGATGATGAATCCTTTGATGGACCTGCATTGTTAGTCTTGACAGCAGTATTTTCAAAAGTAAAATTTTCAAGATCAAACAATTCTGCAGGATTTGCTGGGATTTTCATTGATGAAAGTTCATTGAACTTCACATTCAAAGTCTCTTCCACTGTTTTGGTCCTTGTGTTAAACACTTTGTAGGCCTTAGCAGTGGTTGAGTATCCCAGATGATAACCACAATCAATTTTGCCTGCAAACTTTGAGATAGAATCTTTTAAGTTTAAAATGAAGCATGGGCATCCAAAAACCTTGAAATATGAAATCAATGGCTTTATTTTATACAGCAGTTCATAGGCAGTCTTTTGATGCATGGGGTTGATTAAAACTCTGTTTTGGATATAGCAAGCAGTGTTTACTGCCTCTGCCTAAAAAGTTAATGGCAAACCTGAATCAGCAAGCATGGTTCTAGCAGCCTCAATCAAGGTTCTGTTCTTTCTTTCAACAACCCCATTTTGTTCTGGTGTTCTTGGAATGCTGTATTGCCTCACAATCCTTGTTCCTGAACTCTATGCCATTATCACTTCTGAAGATTTTTACTGGCAAGTCAAACTGCTTTTCAACCTGTTTCACAAAGTCTTGCAGAATGCCTGCAGTCTCATCTTTTGAGTGTAAAAAGTAAGTCCATGTAAACCTAAAAAAGTCATCAACAATAACCAAACAATACCTCTTTTTCTTAAGAATCATGACTTTAACTGGGCCAAACAGATCCATATGAAGCATTTGCAAACATTTGGTTGTTTTGGACTCATCAATTGATTTGTATGAGCTTTTATGTTGTTTTCCTTTTAGGCAGGAAACACAATGCTCAGGACAGGTGAACAGTTTTTGAGGTAAACCTCTTACTAACCCCTGTTTTGAAATGGCAGTGATTGTCTTGAGATTTGTGTGCCCCAATCTCCTGTGCCATAATTCTGTCTCTTTGTTTGATGCAGCTGAGAACAGACAGGCATCAGTCCTGGGGCTCTCTTTTGACATATCAACCACATAAACATTGCCACTTCTTTGAGCAACAAGTTTGGTTTTTTCCAGTTTTTATTATTGCTTCAATCTTTTCAACCATTTCTTGGCCAACAATCCTACAACAATCCTTTGTGAAGAATGAGCCATAGCCCTTATCACTCATTTGTGAAACACTTAGGAGGTTGAATTTTTGATTGTCTATCAGATTGACATTTTCAAATTTTACATTGCCAGATTGTACTGTACCAGACCCCAGAACTTTCCCTTTACTATTATTACCAAAGGATATATCACCCCCTCCATGGATTTTGAAATCTTTGAGTAGGGCTTTACATCCTGTCATGTGCCTAGAGCCTCCACTATCTACATACCAAAGGCTATCTAAGCATGCAGAAGCTCCCTGCACATGAAGTAAAAGGATTAGTTCATTAGGGTCTCCAAAGCCAATAAGGCTTTGGATGGGGTCTCAACAGTGTCTGGGATGAATTCAGGTGGATGGACAGTGGTTAGGTCAGGGGTTTGGACAGTTTTGGGACTATTTTTCTCTAACCACTGTTGGGGGTCTTGCCCAATGATCTGCTGATAACCAAAAGGATGCATGTTCACTCTTGGTTTAGAAGGCCTTTTGTAAGCCTCATAAATATATGGGATCCTTTGGTATGATGGTTATCCCTTACCTCTTCTGAATTGATTGGTAGGGGGTGCATCAGTCACCTGAACATTTCTTTTGACAGATGTTTGGTTAAGCGGTTTTGTAACAGCTGTTTGGACTGGCACAAACAGTGGTTGGTTCTTGGTGAACTTGACAGATGATGTTGATGAACTTAAGGATGTTTTTGGAGTGTACTCATTCTTTTTTACATCAAAGTTTTTGAGATACACACATTCTTGAGTTTTGTGGTTTGTTTTACCACAGATGGTGCAGCTCTCAGCAGGTGTAATGACACTTGTTTTGTTTAGATTATATTCTTTTAGATGAAAACAGTCTTTTGTTAGATGATTCTTTTTTCACAAAAATCACAAAACAAGTTTTTGATCTTTTCTCTTTTCTTCCTTTTCTTCTTTTTCTCAGACTCCTTAGCAACAGAGTTTTGAACCACTGTTGGGATGTCTTTGAGAGGAATGACCTTTGCTTTAGGAGCTTTTACACCATCAGTGGATGTGAAGTCCATTGGTTTAAAATTCTCAAGAATGTCACACTCATCAGACCATGTGGGTTTAAATTGGTATTTCTCAATTTCCTCAAAAGTTGAGGATCCCACAGACTTTTCCAGAGTGATTTTGTTACCAAGTTTGTCAGTTATCTTAACTTCTTGGCCATTCTTGTTTGTTGGTGTTATTTCAACTGAACCAGCTTGTTTAGCAGCAGTGTTTTCAATTTCATCATATTTTCTAAAGCCTATGCCAAATTTTATATTGCTTTCAAGTTGTTTTTCTAACATGACCTCATAACCTTTGCAAGATTCCACCCATCTTTCACAAGTGATTTGGGTGGATTCCAACTCCTTTTTGCATACTTGATATTTTTCTACCATAGTTTGGAGTTGGTTCTTGGTTATGCTTTGCTCTTCTTTTAAGCTGCAGATTTCTTTGTCTTTTTCAGCCAATTTTGTTTTTAAGTTCTTTTAAAGACTTTTCAAATTTGACCTCATCATTCAACACTCTATCCCTAAGGTTTTCATTCACCTCTTTAATGCTAGCAAATGCTATAATGCACTTGTCTAAACACAGATTTTCAAGAACCTGAGATGATACCTTAGCTGTAGTCATCATGGCACAGTCACATTGATGATCATTTTCTTCATCAGCTCTTTCTTCTTTCTCACCTTCTTCCTTCTCTTCCTTTTCTTCTTCTTTGGACCAGGGGTCAACCAATGGTTCAATCAGGGTTTCTGAATTTTCTCCCAGCAGTAGTTCACCAGCAACAACAGTAACCACTGCCTCAGCACCTTCATCCACTGTTTCACCACTTGTTTACCCCTTTTCAGCATCCAGCTCTTCTGGTATTGACTCTAATGCCATAAGACAGAATTCATCATTAGAAGCATCATTAGTAGCATAGAGTGCAAAATTTTCATCCCCTAGCTCTTCAGGTAAGCTGCTCCAGTCAATAAAGCCTTGGGTGAAAAAGCTTTGCTGATCTGGTTGAACCACTGCTGGTGGTGCAGCTTGTTGTGGTGCAACTAGTTGCACTTGAACCTGAGGTACAGGAGCCTGAACATACTGAATTTGAGGGACAGTGGTTTGAACATAATGCACAGGAACAGGGTTTGCATAATGAGCAGTGTTTACATGGGTAGCAGGGGTATAATGGGAATAGTGCACAGTGCTTTGATTTTGTGGCCTAGGGTTTGAGCTGGGATGAGTAACAATTGGACCAGTGGTTTGACTCCTACATTCCCTAGCAAAGTGTCCTAGCCTATTGCACTTGTAGCACTTGATTTTTGACTTATCCAACCACACTTTTAAATTCCCATGTAACCCTGGGAATTTTCTCCCTGTCCTTTTGTAAAATTTGCTTGTTCTTACAATAAGCAATGCCAATTGATGCAAAATGTCCATTTCTTCAAGATCAGTTGGATCAAAGTGCTGTAAGTCATTTAGTTCAAAGCTCAAGTTATCTGACATCTGGTTTTCACAATTTGTAGTAAAAGCATAATTTGCAGAGTGAGAATCAGAGTTGTTAAAGTTTCCACCAGCAGTTATATCAATAAAATGATCATAACTCTGATCCTTACTACTGCTACCAGATTCTTCCTGACCAAAAGGAGCTGTGCTGCCAAATGAATAATCATCAGCAACTTTACCAAACTCTTGCAACTTCTTTTTCTGGTTTAACTCCCTTTCATAGGTCAGGAGTCTACCATGAAGTTGGGTCAGGGTCAGATCTTTGAATGTCACACCCCGACCACGTGGAACATATAAAACGTGGCGGAAAACGTCAGGGAGTGTTGTAACAGAATCATTGTTTCATAACACATGGAAATTGAAATATTGTTTTATTGATTTAAAGTAGTTACAATGTCTTGACAATCAAAGAAACATAATATAAATAACTAGTCTTGCATCTTTTATTGTCACTAAGGCCCAAGTCCGCCTATGTGTATCTTGATAAGTCCTATGCATCATCTCCTGAAAACACATGTGAAAATAGGTACGTCAGCATAAAAATGCCTGTGAGATACATAGGTTTTGTGAAAATAGAATTCATGACTTATGTTTGAGAAAATGTTTAGTCATGATCCTTGTAATTTGCTTTGTCTTGTAAATCATTTGAAAAACGATAAGATCAGATGATATGTATAAATAAGAGAATAATGTATGGTTAAATGAATAACCACGTAAAATGAGTTTGTATAAAATAAGTTGTTTGTAAATTAATGTCTTGTGAAAAGTATGTTATTTGTATAAAATGTTATATGTCTAAATTGAAATGATTCAAATAACGCTACGATATGTAATACCATACAATCACTTATATATAGGAAGTACTAGCGGCGTATCCACCATGCTTGTATCATATTACACACGCCTCGTTACTTAAATCACTTACTCAAACCAAACCAATCAACGTAGAATGTTTATGTTTAAACAAATTGCCAAATGTATTGAATAATATGTCAAAATGTTTATGTCAAATGTAAGTCATGTAATGTATAACCAATGTCAATAATGTTTAGGTGTCAAATGTAAATCATGTAATGTGTAACCAATGTCAATAATGTTTATGTGTCAAATGTAAATCATGTAATGTGTAACCGATGTCAATAATGTTTATGTGTCCAATGTAAATCATGTAATGTGTAACCAATGTCAATAATGTTTATGTGTCAAATGTAAATCATGTAATGTGTAACCAATGTCATATGTATGGCTAGTGAAAATATATCAACTAAACCATATGCACAAAAAACAAAGTATTGAAGTAAAACATGGTTTAAATCAAAGCTATGTTTTGTGGAACAAATGCATGCTATACTGATATAAATATCTATGCGGCATTGTGAGAATACATACATCCAAGCCTTGAGACTGTGGCGATAAACCCTTAAACAAATTAAAGGTTTATCTGTGCTTATGTGTATCGAATTCGGTCATTCCTTCCAATCCAAACAAACCCGGGATTTCAGGAACGGGAGTTGTCAATTCCTATGGTACCACTACTTACTAACGAACGGCGTAGCTAATGTTAATGAATGTATATTGATCCATCAAAACAAACCAAATATCATATCAAAATGTAAGCATGTGATGAAAACAACTGTACTAAGTATGCAACAATAGACATACATAGCATGTGATGTGAAACAATTGTACTACGTATGCAACAATGGACATACATAGCATGTGACCTGAAACAACTGTACTAAGTATGCAATAATGAAATCATGTACTATAATTGTACTAATGAACATAGCAAGTATACGATGTGAAAGCAGGAAAGCATGAAAGTAACAAGTAGGCACATGTGTTTCACCCCAAAACAGTTTGGAAAACAGTAAAAGAGGGGGCTATGTACTCACTTGAGATTGCTCAGAAGTCCTAAGATAACCACCAAGCAATGCTAGAGATCACGGAATCAAACGGCACCTAATATAGGTAACTATGTTAATAAACCGGACCTAAATCGAAGGATTTAGATAGAATGAGGGCTCGTAAACCAAACGAGTATGGAAACTCATGTAATATGGTTTAACAAAGCCTACATACTAATTGAAACCTAACATAAGTGCATACGACCCATTACGACCCGTTTAGGTAGCTTACGCTACTTTAACGCGTCGTGCGCGCAAAAGCGCACTCGAGACGTCTAACTAGCCCTATGACAAGTGTTATATGCCTAAACATGTTACATAATCAGTTATGTGACAAAAGTTTAGGTTACATATGCTTAATTACCAATTATACATGAAAAGGGTATTCTGGTAATTTACCTAAGGCATACAAACTACCTATCATACAACTACTTAAACGATGTGACCATAGGGTATACCCTCGGAAGGTTATTCCCTATATACTATGGTCACCTAAGGTATTTGGTCGGATCCTAATGATCGACCAACTGGGTCGGGTTCGAAGGTATAAGCGATTTATTAGATCGCTTACCCTTACGACCCTAGACAACGTGGTAATCAGTAGGCATAGTCCCAAGGGACTATAACCATCGTGATTACAATCACGTTGCGAAGTTCAAACGAACCTCGCATTGACCATAAACTGGTCAACGCAGAAAGTCAAACAAAGTTTGACTTTCGGACTCGAAAAGCAATAAAAGAACGAAAGAATACTTACGAAGGGTCCCCGAATGCTAATCGTGATTTAAGTAGCTCAGGTATGAAACAAAGGTTTCAACTTAGAGCTCCTCAAATCAGATTCTAGTGGGTTTTAGTTATGGAATGGGTTGGGTATTTATAGTGTTCGGACTACCGTTAAGATCATTTCTTGGAAAAGGGGGCACGATCTAAGCCGTACAAATGTTGGAATGTTGTGGTGACTAAAAATGGCCACTTGTGAGCTGAAAGGGCAAGTGTGAGTGTGTGGTTGTGAGTTAACCTGTTGTAATCTGCTGTTAAATTCAGTTAATCTGGTCTGGGAGGCTGACGCGGCCCGCGTCAGGATACACACAAAACTCAGGCGGGCCGCCTGGCCTTTTCTGATCAGCAATAAGTTTGAAAAATGACAGTTTCAGTCCCTGTTATGTGTTTAAGCCATTTCCGACACTTCTAAAGCCCGTTAAGCCAACCTCAAGGCCCTAAAATGATACCTAAACATTGTGGACATGAAACATGCTCAAAAATATTCCGGATTTTGGTTTGTTTGGTCGTACGAACGCGATGTTCGCTTAATTACGACGGAATGCGCACAAGCGCGAAAAACGATCCAAAATGCGTGACGAATGGATTTTTCTTATGCCAAACACTAAAATAAAATATTTTAGTGCTTACATAAATTTTTGGATGTCCGGATGTATTCAGAACGTAAGTTATGCGCGAAAATGCAAACTTGTGCACTTTTTGACGCTTTTAGTCCCTGAATGACCCAAAAGTTTATTTTAGAACGCCGAACCCCTCAAAGCCTATTTATAAGCTATATAAAGGATATTTATGGTGCGTTTAACTTATGGTCATGTTCCGGAATGTTCGTTATAGTTCAAATTGGCATACTTTCGCAGTTTGTCAAGTTTAGTCCCTGTAAGCGAATTAACTTGTTTTCGCCATACCAAAGCCTTCAAAACTTATTTCTAAGTTATGTAAAGGTTATTTAAGGTATGTTAAGCCTATTTCACTATTCTGGAGTGTTCGTTGCATTAAACGGGTTATATTTACGCATCAGTGCGCGTATAACCTTCTAGAAAGCGATTTAGAGTCCGGAATCGAACAAAGATTGATATGTGCAAATGATACACATATTTGTACAATTCCCAAGTATGAAATACAATATTTCATTGGTTTGGTATTTGTTTGATGGTCGCAGTGACCCAGGTGTCACATTGAACTCAGCAGAATTTCTAGTTACAAAAGCAATTGTATCCCATTTTTCAGGTAGTGATCTAAGAAACCTGCTATTTTGTGTTGAATTAGGAAATGTAACTTTAACAAGTCTTAGCTCACTAATGAGACAACTAAATCGCTCAAACTGCTGAGTCAATGATTCACCCTTGATGTGACAAAAGGTTTCATACTGCTGATTCAGAATTTCCCTATTATTTTCAATAACTTCTTCAGTTCCCCCAAATTGTTCCTTAAATGCATCCCATAATTCCTTGGCACTGTTACAGTGTAACAGCCTAGCATAAATTTAATTGGGTAATGCAGATGCAATGATGCTAAATGCTTTGGCATCGAGTTCGAACTTTTGGAAATCAGTTTCAGTGTAATTTTCAGGTTTTTTAGGTTCGAACTTCTTTGTATCCTCAGCACTTGGCACCATGGGAACATGTGGTCCAAAAACAACAGATCTCCAACATCAAGTATTCTGTTGAGCAAGGATGTGACCCATCCTTCTCTCCCAGATGTTGTATCATTACGTTTAAGCATGGGTGGTTTGAAAAGTGAGCCGATGTTATTCTTATCATCTTGTGATTGTGACGTCATCCTGGTTGTTTTACAGGCACTGATTAATCAAATTTGATGGTGATTAAACCTTGCTCTGTTTTTCAACAAAACGAACAACTATCAGTATCAACGATTGTGAGCTGAACTATTTATGTCAAAATGATTGTTAAATCAAATTTGACTGTCCGAGCTCTGATACCAATTGTTAGGATCTGAGTTTGGATTGATTGTGTTTTACGTTTGAATTAAAATGAAAGATGAACAAGTAATGCAGCGGAATGTAAATGGAAACAAACTTTGCACACAATCAAACAGGAGAATTGCTTTCAACACACATTTTCAACAAAGAACCGAATGATTGAATTTATTTCATCAACGATTACAATGCATGCATGTAACAAACTCCCCCTCAGCCTGAGCTCACAGTGATTTGTTCGTACAGGAAGAAAGATGGTGAAGAGCTAATAGAACAGTACAGGGTATTGTTCTATTTATAGGCACGGACAAACCATTGTGGCATCTTTGCTGACGTCACCATGAAAGTGACATCTAACCTCCTAACAAACTCTAACAACTGATCTAATACAAACACTGTTATGCTAACTACTAATTACATTACATTACATAAAACAAGCTAAACTACTGCTTTATCCTTCCACTGATGTGAACCCAGCAGTACTTGATATATCCAACAGTGCTTGACCCATAGCAGTAGATTGATCAGCAGAGCTTTAGTCTTCATCAGTCTTTGACTTGATCAGCAGTTGTAGGTCAGCAGTTGTAACGATCAGTGGATTGGAGGTCATCAGATGTTGAAACCACTTTCAAGGGGAGAGACTTGTATACATAACATCTGCTTATTCTGGATCCACTGCTCTGATCCGGTTTTGGCTTTAATTATCTGTTCCTCTGATAGGGTTCAATCCCAACAAAGATGTGGAACACATTGTGAATTCTAGTAAGCTCCTTAGGCAAGTTTAGCTTATAAGCTATACTTCCGACACATTCGATGATCTCGAATGGTCCTAAATATCCAGGGCTTGACTTGCCCTTTATACTGAAACGTATCGTACCCTTCCATGTTGGTATTTTCAATAGAGTCTTGTTCCCTACTTGGAACTTTAAGAGATCTGCGCCTTTCTTTCACATCGCTCTTTTGCCGATTACTGGAAACTTTCAGACGATTACGGATTCATAATATCTTATCCGTTGTCTTTTAGGATAGTCTCAGATTCTGATAATTGGGATTTCCCAACTCCTGCCCAACAAACGGGCGTTGACACTTTCTCCCATACAAGGTCTCTAATGGAGCAACCTTGATGCTTATATAATGCTATTGGTTATAGGAGAACTTAATTAGGGTGAGATAGTCATTCCAACTACTAACCGAATCAATCTAAAGGAATTAACTACCCTCATGGTTAGTCGAACAAATCGACGATCCTGGGAAGCTAATAACGATTCTTAATCATTTCCTAGTTAGGTTTACGGTAATCAATGCACGAGTGTACTGCACCGTGCTTTCTTTTATCAATAATAATCGGAGTTTTTGTAACCGATACAACTCCTAATAGGATGTCAATCCTAACTCCACTTGCCTCTCAGGAGGTAAACAGGGTAGTTCTACAGAGAAGAAATCAAGTTATCCAAATATGATAGAGGTAGCTTCAATCTCCGACCTTGGTTCTCTTACCGCCACTTATGCCATGCAAATGATACATCTGTTTTACGAGTGCATGGATGCCGTAAGTAGAGACGCCTACTTAGGCATTTCTATAATGGATATCTTCTTTCAATACTACTAGCTGACTTTACTACAATATGACCATTGGAATATCTTAGTGGTTCCATGCAATAAACTTCCATACTGATCAGGCATGGACGCAATCTATGGAACACACTGGGATACGCCAATCCTCATATGGCGCTTTTATCAATCATAGTTGGCACTCGCAGTTGATAGAAATCAATGAGAAAATAATTAAAATAACATATATTGTTGTACTCCATCTGGGGAAAGAGTACTTCTGAATTTTATGAATGAGGATTATTTGACGAGAATAGAAGAAATGGTTTCAATAGTTTCATTGGTTGGTTCTACCTTACTTAGTATCTAGAGTTCTTATGAGTATCATCAAAAGTTTACTAAGCTTATGGTCTATGAAAGACTTATTATTGCCTGTATTAAAACAGGACACTTAGCAGAAATTATCATTGTTAAATGATAAGGAATGTACTTGATGACATCATGTACTGCCTCTTGGCATTCATCAGGTGAGTTCAGGCATTTCTTTTCTTAGCCCCTCCAGGCTTAGCTGCACCTTCTTTGGCAGCTTTATGGCATTTAGTTCTGATGTGGCCTTTCTCACCACAACTGTAACAGACTGTATTCTTTATGTCCCTACATTCATGGGACTGATGACCATATCCTTTGTAGATGCCACACTCCTTTGGTCTTTGTTCCATTCGACACCGTCCCTAGTGTCTTTTATAGCAGGTTTTGCATACAGGTTTCTTATTAGGCTTTTGTTGACTCTTATTGAGCCCTAACTTGCTCTTTTCTTAGATTTCTGGAAGTTATCCTCCTCCTTTGGTTCATCCTTCACATTCGAAGTGTGAACAAAGCTCTTTTCATGAGCAATTGAATGTGGTTTTGCATGGAATTTGGAGCGAGTAGCACTCGGCTCTTTGAACTGTTTCATGACCTTTTCCATGGCCTTTCCAACTGCTGTGTCTATCACAGCTTGGGGATTAACTCCATTAATATTGAGGTTTACGTTTCTAGCATCATTAGCATTTGTCGCATCATTAGTATCGCGACTGTTATCTACCTCATCCGAGTTTGCCATACTCGACGCTTAGTACTAAACACCAAATTAAACAATTCTTAGTCATCATCCTGATGACCTGACATAGATTAGCTACGACATCAATAAACCGTATAGGCTATTTTGTTCCGAACATTCCTAATGAATGTTATTTGAAGTAATATTAGTTTCATTTAGCCTAGGTCACAAGAGAACCATCAATGGCATTTAAGGTTTGGACCGATTTCATTACCTTTTTGACAGGGGATCACAATGTCACAACTGTCTTTGTCACATAGACGATTATGAGTAGCTCGAAGGCTAGCCTTTCAGGACTTTTATTATATATATATATATATATATATATATATATATTTATATATATATGGCACAGAGGCCCGTCACGAGAGACATAGAAGGATATGGCATAAAGTCTAGTCATGAAGGACATAAATAATCATATGGCACGAAGGCCTTGTCGTAAAGGACATTTAGATATGGCACAAATGGCCTCGTCACAAGGACGTTATAAAGTATTTACCTGAGCTAATACTTGATTCACAGCAAAATAACTCAGTCGTATCCAATCTATCTAAATGCAGGTAGCTTTTACCGGGTGGCTCTAGTTTGGAGTGATGGTAATATATAACCAATTCAGAATGCTAACGGTCTTATTTAAGTCGTAGACTTAGACCGGCTAGCTTAAAGTATCTAAAGCGGTACGATAGACTAGATTAAGCGATGACCGGAACAAAATGTTATTTAGACCCAACAACTATCAAGACTTGTATAATATGGGTAAACTAAGTACATTCTGGATTTTGAAGCAAAAATGATAAGGTTAAACCCGTTTCGGCTAACTTACGTAAACTAGTTACATAAACCGATCCGAACGTGTAAATGCATAACGGGTAACCAAATGAACCATATACAAGTCCCTTATGTTATTATGCTTAAAATATGTTAATACATCAGTAGGATGTTAACATATATGCCCAAAAAGTATTTAAAACCAATTTAAGTCCTGTAAGGGCATTTTGGTCATTTTAATATTTATAAAGAGGTTTTAAAGTAAACTGATATTCTGGTCTAAATTATCCAGTAAAAATATTTATTTTATGATGTTAAAACAGTAGGATATCATTCATACGTGTGGTTTACCATTTATGACCAAACTATGCACTGAAAGGGTATTTTGGTCATTTCACATATGATTTGAAAGACATATTTGGAATTCTGAGTTCATGACTTATAGCTACTGTAAAAATATTAAAATTTATTTATAAATTCAGTAGGTAACAAGTCTTAGGGGCTAATTATGGTTTTAAACCATACTATGCACCTAATTAGCGTAAAAGTCGATAATTGACGATATTTAAGATGTTTATGTGATTATGAGATTTTCATCAGCCTTAAATGTTTAAAATATTTTATTTTTCATATTAAATCAGTAGAAAAAGGTTTGGCATGCTAATCACATGTAAATCACATTTTATTAGCCAAAAGGGCATTATCATCAATTAAGGAATTTATAAAAGAACTCTATGTTATGGTCAGTATATAATCTGAACCAATATTCCAAAAATTCCTAAAAATGATATCTTAACAGTAGGTAATGAGTTTTGGTTCAAATTCTATGTTTTAACATGTATTATGCATAATAGCGTAATTTAATTAATAAAAAGTTCAATTTTACGCTATCTTGCATAACATTGTTTTGAGACCAGAGAATCATGTCAAATTAATTTAGACATGCTTATATATTAGTACTTAACTTATTTGTATGATCACATATTCAAAAATCTCAATTTTTGACTAAAAGGGCATAATGGTCAATAATAAGCATAATAACGGAAACTATGATATAATTCAGAATATTAATGACCAGGTAATATAACTCCAGAATATTAATGACCAGGTTATATTACAACATAAGATGGTCCTAATGGAAGCTTAAAACATAGAAGAATTAAGCTTAATCGGGTCAGAACTGAAAGTCAAAGTAAAAGTCAAGCTTTTACGACTTTCGGTTGCGAACCGACCCTAAACTCAGAATTGTCGGGTTGAACATGGTTAGACATGTTCTAATATTATTTACCAAGTTATTTAAGTGATAAAATATGGTTTATACCTTTTGTTTTATGAGATTATACTTTTATTTAAAAACTTGACTAGTTTGACTTTTTAACTAAATAGTTTGACTCGACAATTAACTAAGCAGACGAGAAAATTAGGAGGTGACCTTTTAAGGGATTAACACCTACCTAATTATGGTCACATAGCCATATTCGCCTCGAACAATGGCTGGACCATTTGAGTTTAAACCGAGAGTCAAAGCTATTTTACGTAACTTTGACTTTTCGGTTTTTAATTAAGAAAACTGAACTAAAGAGGGAACTAAGACACTTACAAAGGGTCCTAGCAATCTTTTCTACTAAAATGAGCTTCCTTTTTGATCAGGAACCTCCAGAATGCTCAAGAAAAGCTCAAGCAATGAGAAAGAGTGTTGAGAATGAAGGTGTAAGGATTCAAGGCAACCCAAGACCCGTATTTATAGTTTTTGAGAATTGATATGATGATGCCAAGTGTTTAGGGACATCTTAGGATCATTCCAGGTGTCTTAAACAGGTTTTAAAACCATCAAAAATCCATTGTTTTCGAGTTTAATGGCTTGGCAGTTTGTTTGGAGGCCAAGGAAGAAGAACCTGCAGTTGCAGGTAGAATTCTGTCAAAACAAGGCCGTCGCCGCGCGCGATGGGGAATGGGGTGTGTTGTCGCGCAGCGCGACGCCATAAGGGTCCAGTAAACCAAGTTTCAAACTTGGCAGAAATAGTCCCTGAACCTTATATTGTTATATATCTTTCATTTTAGGCACTTTTAACCCCTCTAGTTAGTATGTAGATGATCTAGGGAGTATAGCCAAACACCGTTAGGTCCGTTTTCGATAAACGATCACCGAAAACACTAGTTTCGTCTTGTTGACTCTTTTAACCCTTATTCTTGGGAATTTGCGTAAATAACACATAACGTTGTTGAAACCTCATGAAATTGATATCACTTATTCTTGAGAGTATAATAAAAAATTACGAAGCCCCGGGTTCGTTAAAAGGTCACTTTATGGTGTAGTTTCGCTAGTTGAGGTTTTTAGTCCTTTTAACACACAAAGGTGTGCGTAATATCATTTAACTATATCAAAGCCTTCCATGGCCCATATTAGGCATTCTCAAGAGTATGATTGTGCATCATAATGCTTCGGGTTCGTTAAAAGGTCATTCAGCGGTATAATTAAACATGTTGACGTTTTTAACCCCTTTAACTTGCAAACTTGCGCGTAACATTACTTATTGGCATAAAAGCCTTGAATGGCCACTAGCTGACTTTAGTACAATATGACCATTGGAATATCTTAGTGGTTCCATGCATTAAACTTCCAAACTGATCAGGCATGGACGCAATCTTTGGAACACACTAGGATACGCCAATCCTCATATGGCGCTTTTATCAATCATAGTTGGCACTCGCAGTTGATAGAAATCAATGAGAAAATAATTAAAATAACATATATAGTTGTACTCCATCTGGGGAAAGAGTACTTCTGAATTTTATGAAGGAGGATTATTTAACGAGAATAGAAGAAATGGTTTCTATAGTTTCATTGGTAGGTTCTACCTTACTTAGTATCTGGAGTTCTTATGAGTATCATCAAAAGTTTGCTAAGCTTATGGTCTATGAAAGACTTATTATTTCCTGTATTAAAACAGGACACTTAGCAGAAATTATCATTGTTATATGATAAGGAATGTACTTGATGACATCATGTACTACCTCTTGGCATTCATCTGGTGAGTTCAGACATTTCCTTTCTTAGCCCCTCCAGGCTTAGCTACACCTTCTTTGAAAGCTTTATGGTATCTAGTTCTGATGTGGCCTTTCTCACCACAACTGTAACAGACTACATTTTTTATGTCCCTACATTCATGGGACTGATGACCAGTTCCTTTGCAGATGCCACACTGCTTTGGTCTTTGTTCCATTCGACACCGTCCCTAGTGTCTTTTATAGCAGGTTTTGCATACATGTTTCTTATTGGGCTTTTGTTGACTCTTATTGAGCCCTAACTTGCTCTTTTCTTAGATTTCTGGGAGTTATCCTCCTCCTTTGGTTCATCCTTCACATTCGAAGTGTGAACAAAGCTCTTTTCATGAGCAATTGAATGTGGTTTTGCATGGAATTTGGAGCGAGTAGCACTCGGCTCTTTGAACTGTTTCATGACCTTTTCCATGGCCTTTCCAACTGATGTGTCTATCACAGCTTGGAGATTAACTCCATTAATATTGAGGTTTACGTTTGTAGCATCATTAGCATTTGTCGCATCATTAGTATCGCGACTGTTGTCTACCTCATCCGAGTTTTCCATACTCGAGGCTTAGTACTAAACACCAAATTAAACAATTGTTAGTCATCATCCTGACGACCTGACATAGATTAGATACGGCATCAATAAACCGTATAGGCTATTTTGTTCCGAATATTCCTAATGAATGTTATTTGAAGTAATATTAGTTTCATTTAGCCTGGGTCACAAGAGAACCATCAATGGCATTTAAGGTTTGGACCGAGTCCATTACCTTTTTGACAGGGGATCACAATGTCACAACTGTCTTTGTCACATAGACGATTATGAATTGCTCGGAGGCTAGCCTTTCAGGACTTTTATTATATATATGGCACAGAGGCCCGTCACGAGGGAGATAGAAGGATATGGCATAAAGCCTAGTCATGAAGGACATAAATAATCATATGGCACGAAGGCCTTGTCACAAAGGACATTTAGATATGTCACAAATGGCCTCGTCACAAGGACGTTATAAAAATTTTCTGGCGCAAAAGGCCTGTCATCATGGATGTTAACATTTAATATGTTAACTTGTCACGGATGACAAATTATATCACATTGGCTTGTCATGAATGACTTTAAAATATAGCTCGCTGGTTTGTCGCGAAGGGCATTATTTATATGCCGCAATCTTATTGGATCAGGGACTTCAAGGTTTGAACATAGTTTATCACCTTTGGACAGGGAGTCATAGACTACAACTATCATCGTCTTGAAAGACGATTCATTTTGGCACAAAGGTAAACCAATTGACATCACTAATGGATGTTTATATATAATCATCGTATTTGATGATATTAGTCATGAGCACATGGATCATATAGACTGTAAAACTTGGGCATAGCTTTCTACTTTGGACAGGGAACCATAATGGTCACAACTGTCATTGTCTTAAATGGCGATATAATGCAGCCCGTAGACGAGACATTACTAGGAATGTTTAATATGATTAAGATGTTGATGAAATTAGTCATGATCACATTGATCACATAGACTATTAGTGTCACACCCTGACTTTTGCGGAAGCGTGATTATGGTGTGACTTTCTTAATATCATTGCATTCATCAACATATTCAAAACAACATTATACTAACAATATTTCATCACATTTCATCTTTATGTTAACATTATGTTCAAGCTTTTAGTTTATGTTCTCTAGTGTTCTCGTTATTTTCATCATACCACATCTTTTACCCATTAAAAATAGAAGTAAACAAGAGTTATGAGAGATCTTACTACTAGCTTCAGGCTAGGGAAGAACACAAGAGAAAAAGATGAAGAAAATGGTGGATGGAAGCTATGGATGGAGGTTCTTCAAGATCTACAAGAACCAAGCTTCCTATCTTAGCTCCTTACACCTTAATATCACCTTAGAAAGTATGGAAGATGGTTGAAAATGGTGGTGATGTGGAGTGTGGTTGTGGCCGTGAGCTCCCAAGGGAGGAAGAATGAGGTTTTTGGTGTTAGTGATGAATGAGAATGAAAGGTGAGGTCTAATATTCATCATGTAAAAATCTCCATGGATTTCATAGTATCTTACAAGATCCTACAACAAATCAATTGGGATTGCATAAGATCTAATGGGATTGTGGGGATCATGGGTGGGGGGGTAAATTGTAAAATTTGATAGTAAGTAGGTAAATATTTAGGAGGTTAAGTGTAAAAATCTAGTGTATGATGTATATGTTATATTACCTAATGTGTTGGGGTATTCGGGGATCATAACTAGTACAAAAATAATAAAACAGTGTCTTTGGCAAAAATTTGGTGTCCCGGGTAATGTCCGGTTGTTAGGTTAGATACCGTTCCGTTGAAGTGATAAGTTATTCCGTATAGTGCCTTTTATGTAACTTTATGTAGCACTTTTAATTCCCAACACTTAGGAAAGCATTCAGGACCATTTAGTCAATTTTCTGCATAATACTAGTATGTTAAAATGCTGAATTTTTGCTGAAAATGCAGAATTCTGCACTTAAAGTGTGTTCTAGGCACTTTCCGGCACTCAAACTATCACATAGTGGCGCAGTTTTATGGTCCTTACTTCCCTACACTCCACACTTGTGTAGTACCTTGTCTCTGGCTCATACTGGGCCTCAAAACATTGTCTGTCTATGTACTGGCACTGTCAGTATATTTCTAAGTTATCTGCTCACTGTGCTAACTGTGCTTTGTGCATCAAGTATGTCACTAAAGTCTGTATGTGAAATGATGTGACAGTATGTAACATGTGATGCACATGAATGTATGATACAGAAATCAGAAAGCAGTTTTAGCAATTAATTGTAAATCGGCACAGTCGTTAAGCACTAATCATTATTAAATAAATGTACGGATGCATGCAAATTTGACAGTTGTCATATTCTCCCCCTGTTAAGAAAATTTCGTCCTCGAAATTTGTACTACCTTAACTCCTTAGGGTTACCTGGTGCGTGTATGTGCATGAATAATACTGAGGTAGGTATCCCAAAACCGAATCAAAACTTATTCAAATCAGGTGAATCCAAGTATGTATTTCAACCACAGGAACCCAATGGTTAAACATATATGTGTTCTAGCATTTGATGTCAAAAGACATGAGATGTATAGATGTATAATCTAGTGTAACTCAGTTAACAGGGGTGTAATGAAGGAGTTTTGCCTAATGGATTCTCAGTAATCGGTCACAATATGCAAACGAGTTTTCACAAATCATAGCATCCGCTATACGAATTCATAACCAACAACTCAAATGTGATAGTAACATAGAAATGATATGTCAACTTCCGAATAGATGAATGGCAAGGTTTAGTGTGTTGTCATTCTCGAATTGTGAAAATACACCGAATGAAGTACAAGCGAATCTGGTGTATCATTGTCTAAATTCGTAGTTGCATCAGAAAATGTTTAAGTGATAAGTCAAACAAAAGCATGTGTAGTTTCGTGTGAGATGGTTGACCATGATCACATCACCACCATTTTCAACCATCTTCCATACTTTCTAAGGTGATATTAAGGTGTAAGGAGCTAAGACAGGAAGCTTGGTGCTTGTAGATCTTGAAGAACCTCCATCCATAGCTTCCATCCACCATTTTCTTCATCTTTTTCTCTTGTGTTCTTCCCTAGCTTGAAACTAGTAGTAAGATCTCTCATAAATCTTGTTTACTTCTATTTTTAATGGGTAAAAGATGTAGTATGATGAAAATAACGAGAAAACTAGAGAACATAAACAAAAATATTGTTAGTATGATGTTGTTTTCATATGTTGATGAATGCAATGATATTAAGAAAGTCACACCATAATCACGCTTCCGCAAAAGTCAGGGTGTGACAGCTTGGTATCAGAGCCTCGATCATAGCGAACTAGGATTCTTTCTCGAGTCTAGACTATGATCATCAGGGCTCTCATGAAAACATTTTTACATTGCATACACTCAACGTCCAGATCCAGGGAACAGACATTTTTACAAAACAAAAAGGGCACAGTACACATTTCAAAATTTATGTTTATAATTCAGTCTTAGAGACTGAGGGAGGTTCAGTCTTAGAGACTGGGGGAGGTTCAGTCTTAGAGACTGAGGGAAGTTTGGTCTTAGATACCAGGGAGTCAGTCTTAGAGACTGGGGAAATTTGGTCTTAGAGACCAGGGATTTAGTCTTAGAGACTGGGAGGTTTGGTCTTAGAGACCAGGGATTCAGTCTTAGAGACTGGGGAGGATCAGTCTTAGAGACTGGGGAGGTTCAGTCTTATAGACTGGGTGTTTAGCCTTAGAGACTGGGTGTTTAGTCTTAGAGACTGGATGTTTAGTCTGAGAGACTGGGTGATTAGTCTGAGAGACTGGGTGATTAGTCTGAGAGACTAGGAAGAATAATGTGAATACATGACTACATGATAAATTACTTTTAATTGCATACGCTAATTGCTAGTGACCATTATGGATATACATGCTATGACTACTATGCACCGGCACACATGTCATTCTATTTAGAAAACGAGTTATCAGACATTAATAACCCTTCGGCCACCGCCACAAATAATGAGACTGCATCTGCGCCAGAGACATTTACGTCAGACACTGAGAGTGATCCTGGTATGCTGACCAAGGACGAGGACGACTTCCAACAGTCCACGCTACCAGATTTTGGTGATACTTTATCTTTGCTGATGGTTTCTCTGACAAGAATCCTTCTGTCACTCTTGTTTCCGCCCATAACCACTCCATCACTGGTCATCCCGAAGGTGAGCACACTATGGCTCTGATCCTCGACGATGCACCTCCTGTGGACATTCCTTCCGAAGGTTGGCTACTCGATAAACAATTGATGATGACATTGGCATGTTAATGATGGTCCTTCCGATAACACCTATGATGATGGAAAGTTAGACGAGAACGTTGTTACTAATTCCACTTTTTGAGACCCCTGTTAACAAGCTATCCTCTGATTCTAGCATGCATTCGATTTTAGACTCCTTTGAGTCTGTGACATCTACAGCCTTACAGACAGCTGGATTACAGCTTTCTACTACTGACGCAGACGACGATGACATGGCTGCTGCACTATCACCTGCTCAAGGCACCACACCGTTACACGACCCAGAGCCTGCTCCTGAGCTAGCTTCTGCACCTTTTGGGTCAGCTTGATGTTGCACCTGCTGAACCTGCACCTTTACTTGATCATGATCCTGTTTCTTTTGGTCTACCAGATATTGCACCCCTTATATCTGACCCAGTACCTGCATCGATGATATCCTTATTGATTGAGACGTTTGTTCCTGCACCCTCTACCGCTGGTATTGCCCCTATGGAGACCGACGTCCATTGCACCGACATGCCTATCGCTTTCTTTCAGGACCTAACCGCACCCTGGAAAGGTACTCCAGGTCAGCACCCGCATGACGATCCTTTTGCTACGGCAGCGTTTTCCCCGACCTCACAAGTCGCACCATTTGTTACTTTCACCTCTACATCGCTGGATGAGCCATTTCGATGGTTCTTAACATACACTACGCTAATATTAGACCCTTACACTACGGAGGCTATACCCGGGATGAATTGCTCCTATAACATCAGCTACAGTTTGAGAATATGAGTCGCAGAATGTTGGAGCTTGAGCTGACACCACGTCCTCCACCCTGTCTATTGCCAGCATACTTTGATCCTCCACATTTATCAAGGCTCCTTTTGCGCTCTCAACCGTTGCTATTACACCTTTCCCAGGTTTCTGATGCTCATTTCTTTACTGTCGAGCGGCAGAGCAGATAATTACTTCGACGTGTACACAAGCCCGAGGAGGAAGCCCACGCATGTTAACAATTTACTTTTCTTTCCTCCTCCACCTCAGACACCGGTATAGTGGTTTATGGATTATGCAGATTGCATTACATTTAGGTAAAGACACTAATGATAAGCCGGGATTGTGGAGAATTTTAAAGACCGCTTCAGACTATGTGATTTTGATACACTGATATACTTGTTGGGCAAGGGTAGGGTGACCCTGTGTCCCTCTTGATGTGATACATTTTGAAAGACAATACAATTTTGGTCAAGGAATAATGGGAGCCCAATCATCATAAAACATGCGACAATACTTTGTGGCCAATGACCAACGAAAGCTCAGTCGCTATGTCTTCGTTAAGCACGATTGTTGATCCATATATGTGTGCTGTGATTATAATGCTACGTGCTTACTATGCTCTCATTAAACATAATTACCAAATTACTTGGTTATGCTATGATTATGCTATTGCTTGATTGGCTGATATAAAAATCAAATACATATATGTACATATGACCTCGAAACAACTATATGCATCCCCTGAACAAATATAACCTGACCTAACCAGTCTTCTTCTTAGAAGATGTCGATACAAGGGAACATCGCTACCAACAACCCTCCGCCAACAACAGCGGCAGAACTACAAGAACGCATCTCACAGGCCATTGCACAGCTCGAGGCCCTTCGCTCCGAACCCAGCGAGGGATGCACCTACAAGCAGTTCTTAGACCATAAACCTCGAGAATTCGACGGCACCGGGGGTGCCTTAGCCTTCGTACGCTGGGTTGAGAAAACGGATTCTGTCTTACGATTGAGCAAGTGTGCCCTAGAACATCAGGTCACGTACATAGCTAGACTATTTGTAGATGGGGCTCTATCATGGTGGAACCTTCATGTTCAGACAATGGGCGAGCCCGCTGCGTATGCTTTGACGTGGGACGAACTGAAAGAACTGATGCGTAAGAGATATTGCTCTAGGGTAGAAGTCCAGAAGTTGGAAACTGAACTGTGGAACTTGAGAATCGAAGGACCAAAGATAGCTGAGTATGTGCAGAGATTTAACGATTTATCACAAGTTGCTACGCTCCTGGTGGGACCAGAGTTTAAGAGAATTGAACGTTTCATAGGGGGATTGGCACCTCAGATTCTAAGCCTGGTAACCACATCTAAACCTTCAACGATCACCGAGGCTATCGACACAAGCGTGGCGCTCACTGAAGAAGCGGTTAGACTAGGAAAATTTTCCAGTATGGAAGAGAAAAAGGAGACTCCTGTAGAGTCATCTGGGGATAACAAGAGAAAGCTCACAAATTTCAAAAAGATTACTCGGGCGAGTAACAAGAAGAAGGCCAAAAAGGGAAAAGACTACATGGGTATCCTACCAAGGTGTGACAATTGTCTACGTTATCATGTCGGGCGATGTAAATATGGAAAATGTGATAACTGTTGCAAGAGGGGACATCCCAAAGAAACCTGTAGGCAAGATACTGAACGTAGAAATGGAGGCTAGGATGGTAGCCAGAATCACGGAGGAAACAACGACAACTATCAAGAAAGGATGAGTGACAAACAAAAACGTACTCAAGGTTGCCTTAACTGTGGGAGCAAAAAGCATTTCAGAAAATACTGCCCTAAGAAGAACCAGGCACAAGGATGAAAGCTCAATAGCGGAGCTAGGGAAGCACGTCAGAATCCAAACAAGGTTATCCATACGTTCCATAATAGCCAACATTATGCATCTGTGCTACTTGATATTATTACAAATTTTAGCTTCAGAATTTGAAAGTGTACTTGGTTTAGTAGCAAGTAAATTAGATAACTCGCACTCGATGGAACTAGCTAGGTGAAGCTAGTGGAAGCCAACGCAGTAACTAGAAACGACGAGATAGAACCCGGAGAGCGTAAGTTTACGCTTGATCGGCTGCCAATTGAGTTGGAAAACTTCGACAAGGTAATTGGGATGGATTAATTGCCGAGTGATCGAGCGGAGATTGATGTCCGCGTCCCGATGGCGAATAAAGGAACGATCGTGACTCATGAAGCAGGATACGCCCCTGCAAATTACTAATTGCTGGAAGGCACGAAAGTTGTTGCGTAAAGGATGTGTTGTTTTCTTTGCTCATGTCGGGGACAAGGGAGCCGAAGAACCAAAACTCAAAGATACCCCTATGATAAGGAAATATCCTGATGTCTTCCCCGAAGACTTACCAGAATTATCTCCTCAACGATTAGTCGAATCTCGCATCGATTTAATTCCACGTTCACCGCACCTGTAGTCGATGCACCATATCGACTTACATCTTCGGAGATGCAAGGATTGTCAGATTAACCTCAGTAGTTGATGGAGAAGGAAGATAACAGACCAAGTTCCCATTTTGGGTAACCCCAGCTCTGCTCGTAAAGAAGAAGGACGTGATTTTCAAATGAGCATCAACTACCAGGAGCCGAACGACCTAACCCACGAGAGTCGGTGACTCTTGCTAAGGATTAACGAATTACTTACTTAACTAACTGTGGGGATCCAACTACTATTTCACGACTAATCAACGATCGAGTGTTGTTAGCAGTGAATTCAGGAAGAAAGTATACCGAGGGAGAATTGTGGGACAATAACTTGTTTTAAACGTACACAAAAATGGTGTTTCCTACACAATGCACAAAACAGAGTTACACAGAATACGAAACCTTGAGGATCTAGAAAACATATGCTTAGGACCTTTGGGAACCCAGGTCCAAACTTGTAAAGGTTGTTACTTAGAAACCATATCTGTTAACTCAATCGAACACCATTAACCTGACATATATGCCATTTCAGTTAACAAAACAGAAAGTACTTAAATTTCTTTCGTTGAAATCTTCACTATTGCTCCTAGCGAGTAGATGTTTGCATCTCTACTCCCCTAATGGTAATTGCATCGCATTAATTTTCTTTGCTGAGAGCGAACACACATTTACTTCGAACACTTGGTCATTCCTCCATTTTAGCAGATACTCATTGTTCCTTGGAAACTTATATGTTAAGCATGCACCAATTGCTACGTACGCGGTTTCATTTCGAATAAACGCTTCATTGAAGTCCAAATATTATTTTGCTAAAGCTATCTATTGGTTTGTGATTCGAATGGCCTACATTATTGTAATTGTTGGCTCTTTTGTTATCAAGTCAACACACTTTCTTGAAACTTCTTTTCTTTCAAGTTACATTCATGGTTTATTTTTATAACCATGCTGAGATTCCCCTTGTTGGTACATACGTTTATTGTCAGGATACGCTGAAACCCAGTGCAATTGCTTGAACTTATCCATTTCGCATATTCAGTTTAAGACATCATATGATGTTTTGGGAGCATCATATTCAAATTTCTTGCAAAGATTCTTTCATTACGAGTCGTAGTAGATTCGGTTGGTCTACGACTCCACTAAATCGTTTAATTGGTTT
Organism: Helianthus tuberosus; assembly: GCA_030545235.1. Classification (NCBI taxonomy): domain Eukaryota; kingdom Viridiplantae; phylum Streptophyta; class Magnoliopsida; order Asterales; family Asteraceae; genus Helianthus; species Helianthus tuberosus. The sequence goes on along the minus strand of JARYGA010046452.1, from coordinate 7,015 downwards.
CGATACATTGCGGTGATACCTTCACGAGAGTGAAGCTTGTGCTAATTTGGTTACTTACTTCTTCCACGGATTTAATTGATTATTTGATAACTTGCCCTAAATCCGTCTTGCTTATCACGATTAAATCGGTCTCAACACAGTTGTGTGTTGAGGTAAAGGTACATAGATTCATTTCATATCACAATGTACCTCCTAACGATCCTTTCATGGTCGATCGAATGCCTTGTGGTACATATTACTTTTCATCTTCGATCGGAAACAGTGATTCTTTGATGATCCGTATTTAGTTGGAAACTTTATGACATTGTGTAGATCAAATCTTCAGGCTTCTTTCGGTACATTTTCATTTGATTTCAAACACGGGGAACTTGTTCAGGTCACCACTATTACTGAAATATGTCGTTACGACACCTTGTGGTGTCATTGCAAACTTGTAGCTTATGCTGGTGTGTGGTTGTGGCCGTGAGCTCCCAAGGGAGGAAGAAGGAGGTTTCTGGTGTTAGTGATGAATGAGAATGAAAGGTGAGGTCTAATATTCATCATGTAAAAATCTCCATGGATTTCATAGTATCTTACAAGATCCTACAACAAATCAATTGGGATTGCATAAGATCTAATGGGATTGTGGGGATCATGGGTGGGGGGGGGGGTAAATTGTAAAATTTGATAGTAAGTAGGTAAATATTTAGCAGGTTAAGTGTAAAAATCTAGTGTATGATGTATATGTTATATGTTATATTACCTAATGTGTTGGGGTATTCGGGGATCATAACTAGTCCAAAAATAATAAAACAATGTCTTTGGCAAAAATTTGGTGTCCCGGGTAATGTCCGCTTGTTCGGTTAGATACCGTTCCGTTGAAGTGCTAAGTTATTCCGTATAGTGCCTTTTATGTAACTTTATGTAGCACTTTTAATTCCCAACACTTAGAAAAACATTCAGGACCATTTAGTCAATTTTCTGCATAATACTAGTATGTTAAAATGCTGAATTTTTGCTGAAAATGCAGAATTTTTGCTGAAAATGCAGAATTCTGCACTTAAAGTGTGTTCTAGGCACTTTCCGGCACTCAAACTATCACCTAGTGGCGCAGTTTTATGGTCCTTACTTCCCTACACTCCACACTTGTGTAGTACCATGTCTCTGGCTCATACTAGGCCTCAAAACATTGTCTGTCTATGTACTGGCACTGTCAGTATATTTCTGAGTTATCCGCTCACTGTGCTAACTGTGCTTTGTGCATCAAGTATGTCACTAAAGTCTGTATGTGAAATGATGTGACAGTATGTAATATGTGATGCACATGTATGTATGATACAGAAATCAGAAAGCAGTTTTAGCAATTAATTGTAAATCGGCACAGTCGTTAAGCACTAATCATTATTTAATAAATGTACGGATGCATGCAAATTTGACAGTTGTCACAATTAGGTTTGGGTATAACCCATCACCTTGAACAGGGGATCATAAAGACCACCACTATCTTTGTCTTATCGACAATAGAGTAAGGTATAGCCCGTAGGCATTTCATCACTAGGGATGTTAATATTATGATCATCATACTAATGATATTAGTCAGGATCGCAATGATCATAAGACTATGAGATTTGAGCATAGTTCACCCCCTTTGGCAAAGAATCATAAAAGATTACAATTGTCTTGTCACAATTGGACAATATAATATAGCCCGTAGGAAAAACATCATTAAGGATGTTAAATATAATCATCATATTGATTAATTTAGGCATGATCGCATTGATCATATAGACTATTAGGCTTGAGCATAGCTCACTACCTTGGACAGGGGATCATAAAGATCACAATGTCAATGTTTCAAATGGACAATATACTATAGCCCGTAGGCAAAACATCACTAAAGGATGTTAAATAACATGATCATCGTATTTGATGATATTAGTCATGATCGCATTGATCATATAGACTATTATGTTTAGACATAGTCCAATATTTTTAGACAAGGAGTCGTAGACCACAACTGTCGTTGTCTTTATTGGACAACAAGTATAGCCCGTAGGCACTTCACCACTAATGGATGTTTATGGTATGATCATCACATTGATGATACTTGCCGTGATCTACTCTGATCGTATAGGCTTTAAGGGTTGGACGTAATCCAATACCTTGACGGCTGGTGTGGTTTCTCAAGCCACACTGCCAGGAGTGTTAACATGTTCTTGGATGTTAACAAAGATTAATTGTCTTAAGAGGGTTTTACCATCAAAGCCATGTTCATAGACATATAGGCTAGGTTATACCATTAAGAGGATCTTTTGAAATTTTCAGCTGATCAATAAAGTTCGAGTAAAATCGGAACTATCGTTTGATAAAGGATGAAATGAATACCTATATAAAATTTTCAAAACTTTCCATAAATCATTAGGAATTTACAATAGTGCCTCAATCAGAACTTTTAGTAGTTCATTTGTCCACACAGGGACTTTAAAGCAACTCTAGTCCACGCAGGGACTAAAAGGAAATATAAGTCCGTATAGGGACTATAAGATATGTCCGCATTAGGATTTTCATGATATAACATGTCCACGAAGGGACGTTATTAAACAATTGTCCTCGTAGGGACTTTAAGTCGAAAGATACGTCCTCATTGGAACTTATTAATGAAACAATATGTCCTTGAAAGGACTATAATAAAATATCATGTCCACAAGGGATTTTAATGGAATAATATGTCCATAAAGGGACTTTGATGAATCAGCATGTCCACGAAGGGACTACGATGAAATAATATGTCCTTGAAAGGACTATAATGAATTATTATGTCCGCCAGTGGACTTTGATGAAATAATATGTCTGCAAAAAGATTTTTAATGAAATAATATGCCCATGAAAGGACTATGTTGGAGTATAATGTCCATGAAAGGACTATATTGAAATACCAAGTCCACGAAGGGACTATTTTAAAATAGTGTATCCACAAAGGGATTTTAATGAAATCACACGTCCATGAAAGGACTATATTGAAATAGCATGCCCACCGAGGGACTTTATTGAAATATAATGTCCTTGAAGGGACTATATTGAAATATAATGTCCACGAATGGACTAAATAGCATATGCCCATACAGGGTCTTAAGTTGAAAGATATGTCCTCACAGGGACTCTATAGAAGAGATAGGTCCTTATAGGGACTTAAAGGATAATGAATATTATGAAAGAAGGATTCTCTAACGCCTTCCTTGCTCCATTTCGATTGTTTCTCTTCTTTGTTTACCATATACGGTAGGGATACTGAAGACCTCAGAGAATAAAGTAAGTATTTCAATCAGGATTCGTTATAGAAGTAGAATTCAAGGATACTATGGTTAAAGAATGATATGGATCATGGATTGGGCTTTGACTGATACAATCCAAGTCTGGGATTCCAAAACTTGGAGGTAAGAAATAGGGATCATTAGTATCCCCTAGTATTATTTTCAGTACGGGGGTCTTAGGGACCACCTAGTATGGACTCCACTAGCACAGACTTCAAAATTTTTGAGCCTCAGGGACCTCCGGTATGGACTCTGAAGTCTGATTACAAGTTTCAATAGGTTTGATTTTGGGAATAGGTCCTTAAAGGTCTTTCCTCTAAACCGGTCGCACGCTTATCCTAGCCGTGTTATGAAGCTTAACATTCATTGGCTTTGGATGAGGAGAATCTCCATCAACGGCTTCCTTGCTTGACGACATATTCAAAATACATAAAATCGAAAACAACGTTTACTTAATAGGGATGAGAGCATTCCTATGTTAAGTCTAGACTCAGGAGGTCTAAGGAATATGCTACTGTGTTATTTGAGATTAAACACAAAAGATTAGTGTTTAATTCACTCAAATGTTGGCTCTGATACCAACCTGTCACACCCCGATATTTCCACGTATTACCGGTGGGCCCGGTGGGGAGTATCGTGACGTAAGATTGATATCGTCATAGTCAAACATACACAGAATAGCACAACGGAAGTCTTGGAATATAAAATATTATTACAAACCCAAATGTCTGAAAATATCAAGTATTAATATATAGACGAGCTTCTAATAATAGATCCACAGGCGGATCATTACAAAATGTATGAAATGAAGTTTAGCAGACTTTAAGGCATCTTTAAGGATTTGCAAGATCCTCTATTTCGACACCGAGCAGCTCCCAGCCTATTTCGAGTAGTACCTGTCACTTAGTCTTTTGAAAATACGTCAGTTTTCACCGGTAAATACAATTAACTGACTCTTTTGAAAAGAGTTTATGAAAATTGATTTAGGCGCACAAGGCACAAAACCATTTATAACTTGGGACAATCTTTAATAAAATCTTGTATACAATTTTACATGTTTGTCATACATATGGGGCCGGTTTGGAAGCCGGTCGTGATTAACCGACTCACCACTTATAAAACCCACAAAGGAGTTATCCCCAACATGTGGGTTATTTAGCATTTGCATCTGTCAGGTGTATGCCTACACCCCGTGCATAGGTCGTGGCCATTTTCAAATGAAATGAGCCAAGGATATCCAGGACACGGTCGCATTAACCCCCAATGTTTATGTTATCAAACAAAACAGATTAGAACGGGTTATGCAAATTTATTAATCACAATCCGATTAAATGATTTCATACCCGACCAAGCGGTATTATTATAATACCGTATCCCAAGCCCGTATAAGGGAAAATAAGTTAAAAGTATTTACCTAAGCTAATACTTGATTCACAGCAAAATAACTCAGTCGTATCCAATCTATCTAAATGCAGGTAGCTTTTACCGGGTGGCTCTAGTCTGGAGTGATGGTAATATATAACCAATTCAGAATGCTAACGGTCTTATTTAAGTCGTAGACTTAGACCGGCTAGCTTAAAGTATCTAAAGCGGTACGATACGCTAGATTAAGCGATACCGGAATAGAATGTTATTTAGACCCAACAAGTATGAAGACGTGTATAATATGGGTAAACTAAGTACATTCTGGATTTTGAAGCAAAAACGATAAGGTTAAACCCGTTTCGGCTAACTTACGTAAACTAGTTACATAAACCGATCCGAACGCGTAAATGCATAATAGGCAACCAAATGAACCATATATAAGTCCCTTATGTTATTATGCTTAAAATATGTTAATACATCAGTAGGCTGTTAACATATATGCCCAAAAAGTATTTAAAACCAATTTAAGTCCCGTAAGGGCATTTTGGTCATTTTAATATTTATAAAAGAGGTTTTAAAGTAAACTGATATTCTGGTCTAAATCATTCAGTAAAAATATTTATTTTATGATGTTAAAGCAGTAGGATATCATTCATACGTGTGGTTTACCTTTTATGGCCAAACTATGCCCTGAAAGGGAATTTTGGTCATTTCACATATGATTTTAAGGACATATTTGGAAGTCTGAGTTCATGACATATACCTATTGTAAAAATATTAAAATTTATTTATAAATTCAGTAGGTAACAAGTCTTAGGTGCTAATTATGGTTTTAAACCATACTATGCACCTAATTAGCGTAAAAGTCGATACTTGACGATATTTAAGATGTTTATGTGATTCTGAGATTTTGATCAGCCTTAAATGTTTAAAATATTTTATTTTTCATATTAAATCAGTAGAAAAAGGTTTGGCATGCTAATCACATGTAAATCACATTTTATTAGCCAAAAGGGCATTATCGTCAATTAAGGAATTTATAAAATACCTCTATGTTATGGACAGTATATAATCTGACCCAATATTCCAAAAATTCCTGAAAATGATATCCTAAGAGTAGGTAATGAGTTTTGGTTCAAATTCTATGTTTAAACATGTATTATGCATAATAGCATAATTTAATTAATAAAAAGTTCTATTTTACGCTATCTTACATAACATTGTTTTGAGACCAGAGAATCATGTCAAATTAATTTAGACATGCTTATATAGCAGTAATTAACCTATTTTTATGATCACATATTCAAAAATCTCATTTTTTGACTAAAAGGGCATAATGGTCAATAATAAGCATAATAACGGAAACTATGATATAATTCAGAATATTAATGACCAGGTAATATAACTCCAGAATATTAATGACCAGGTTATATTACAACATAAGATGGTCCTAATGGAAGCTTAAAACATAGAAGAATTAAGTTTAATCGGGTCAGAACTGAAAGTCAAAGCAAATGTTAAGCTTTTGCGACTTTCGCTTGCGAACCGACCCTAAACTCAGAATTGTCGGGTTGAACATGGTTAGACATGTTCTAATATTATTTACCAAGTTATTTAAGTGATAAAATATGGTTTATACCTTTTGTTTTATGAGATTATACTTTTATTTAAAAACTTGACTAGTTTGACTTTTTAACTAAATAGTTTGATCCGACAATTAACTAAGCAAACGAGAAAATTAGGAGGTGACCTTTTTTGGGATTAACACCTACCTAATTATGGTCACATAGCCATATTCGCCTCAAACAATGGCTGGACCATTTGAGTTTAAACCGATAGTCAAAGCTATTTTACGTAACTTTGACTTTTCGGTTTTTAATTAAGAAAACTGAACTAAAGAGGGGACTAAGACACTTACAAAGGGTCCTGGCAAACTTTTCTACTAAAATGAGCTTCCTTTTTTATTAGCAACCACCAGGATGCTCAAGCAATGAGAAAGAGTGTTGAGAATGAAGGTGCAAGTGTTTAGGGACATCTTAGGATCATTCCAGGTGTCTTAAACACGTTTTAAAACCATCAAAAATCCATTGTTTTCGAGTTTAATGGCTTGACAGTTTGTTTGGAGGCCAAGGAAGAAGAACCCACATCTGCAGGTAGAATTCTGTCAAAACAAGGTCGTCGCCGCGCGCGATGGCGAAGGGGGGGTGTTGTCGTGCAGCGCGACGCCATAAGGGTCCAGCAAACCAAGTTTCAAACTTGGCAGAATTAGTCCCTGAACCTTATATTGCTATATATCTTTCATTTTAGACACTTTTAACCCCTCTAGTTAGTATGTAGATGATCTTGGGAGTATAGCCAAA
>JARYGA010046451.1:0-37817 GCA_030545235.1 Helianthus tuberosus | reverse complement strand
TACCATCCTTCAAGTCCTTCACAGAAAAACCAAACGGGTCAAACTCAATGGAAACGGAATTATCAGTTGTAAATTTTCTGACAGAGATTAAGTTTTTAATAAAACTTGGATTGTAAAGAATATTGTCTTATGGGTACTTAAACCAGGAAAAATAAATAGTAAATCATGTGTAAAACATGTATGCTTTATGACACATGTAAAATGCTTTGAGGCTGTTGGTTTGGGGATTCCAAATAATGGCCTAAATATTTGAATAACTATTATCTATACCGAAAGCAATTTCTCCTCTACCATTTAATCAAACATTATGAGTAGGGGTTTCGTGGTGAATCATTTCAAAGAAACAATGACATGCAGAATCTATTATCAACAATTCATTAATTCTCGGTCATGGCTTGCCCTATTTGTAGTTATAATAATTTATCTAAATCGAATAATTATCAAATACACGAAGATCAATCTAAAGTATCTTTAATTTAGTTGAACTCCACCAAAGCTTCTACTGCTTGTCATCCTTTCCAAGAAGAGTGCATATGAGTTTTTTAGGCTAAACTGGGCAGTGAAAACCCTACTCATATTCTCCTTCTTCATCTTCTTATCCATCTTAGCGCGCTTTCTTGGTTCATTTCCTCTCTTAATACTCGGGACATCCGTATGAGGCTCTTCAGTAATGGTAGAAAGCTCAGTTCTGAGTATCTCATCTATATCCAACCGTGATTCTGTACGTAACCTCCTCGTTGAGCTTGTACATGGAATCAACCACAACAGTTTTCTAGTTCCACTCCTCATCCGCATTGTTCTCAGCTAATTTGTGTGTTTTTGAGGAGATTGAAGGAAATGCGTCTATCTTATAGCTGCTGGAGACGTTGGAATGTCATGGACGGGTTCTACATAAAAAGACTTTGTCCAATCAACGGTTATAAATATGTTTACTCCTGGTAGCTAGACTGATTCTTTACTTGTTTAAAAAGTTGCTGTAGACTTAACCAGTTTTAAAGTTTATGCGACCAAAGAATTATTCATAAATAAAGGGTCAACTTGGTATTGACATATACAAGTTTAAAAGAAACTATTATCTTCCAACTACTACACGCGAGTGACTGCATTATTTTACACATTTTAAAATCCTTGAAATAAATCCTTGTAACTCTTATTTTTAAAGTTTACGTGTGGACTGTTCAGACACTTACACAACAAGCTTTCTTTTACGTAATAATAGATTTCACTAGTTATATATATTATACAAAGTAATTGTCATTCAAAAAAAATATATATTATACAAAGTAATTTACCTTGGGGTAAGAGGTGCAGTTAAGTCTGCTCAAACTAATCCCTTCCCCGTGGCCCAGTGGTATCCCCACTTGGGTTATGTTGGCCGGTTCCTCCTTTGGGAGGTCACCGGTTCGACTCCCACTGTGGTCTTAGGGGGGGACGTCCCAATGATGGATCGTATCCTACCGAGGCATGGTGCGGTCTTGAGGGCAACCCGGTTTTACCCAGCTGTTACCCCAGCGAGTCTCTCGTGTGGGGGCAGTATGGTTTCCGGGCGGAAGTCAGCTTGCGCGGCGGCCGGGGCCCAATCGAACATCGCGTCCGAGAGTGCGGGGCTGACGGGGGAATGTCTTCGACATGAACCCGGTGACCAATAGATCCAGTACATAGAAAGTCACCTTCCAAAAAAAGTCTGCTCAAACTAGGCTCACTTAATTCTAAAAGGTTCAAGTTTAATTCGCTTCAAGCTTTGCGTTTATAAGCTCAAATTGGCTTTGTTCGTATATTTATTTATTTATTTATTTATTTATTTATTAAATATATATGTGTCTGTGTGTTGAAGTATAGGAAAAAAACTTACTTGAGTTGAAAAAACTGAAGAAAACCCTATGTAACATTTTTTTTTTCTAAAAAAAATAGGGAATATAATATAAATATATTTGAACATTTTTACAAAAAGAAATGTAAAAAGCGTCGACTAGTTTTTTTTTAGTGTTCAAATCCGCATGTTACATTTTTTTGGGACATGTATATTATGTAATAACTCAAACCCAAACTTAAACCAAAAATCAAATCGGTTTGGTACTAACTAAACCCGTAGCTTTGAGAACGGATTGAGAACCCCTTTGTTGAAATCGTTTCTAACTGGTTAAAACGAATTGGCCAAAACCGTAAGAAAAAACAAAACTTGTTTGGAACCAAACCGATCATTTTTCACATGCAAATCAATTTGGAAAAGATACCAATGTGGGCAAAAAACCGACTTTGATCTTTTTGTTAACTGAAACTGTAACCGGTCTGATTAAAAAAAAAAAAAACTAGATTTGTGCACCTTTCTGTCCATGCTCGTTTATTAAAAAAGACTTCAATTTGATTTTGAGCTCAAATATTACGGTTTGAAACACAATGAGTTGATATGATTAGTTTATGATCAAGAATCACTTGATATCTACTTATTAAAAGTTCAAATCGAGCTCATTTTGTTCAAACTTGAGCTCAAAGTTAAACGATTTTTCTTTTAGATCTGAGCTCGGTTTAATTGTTTTAAAGGGGCTCCTAATTCTAAATTATCCTGTTAGTCACTTATACCTTTTTTTTCATTTCTTGAATAGAGGGGGGACAATCTACCATCAAAATATCCTTACGGTGGATTTAAACTTTTTAGTTACCAGATATTTGGGTTTGTTTCAATTGAGTATGTTTCAATTGAGCAATTGCTGGCCGAATCCTATCAACTGAGTATGTTTCAAACCGTAATATTTGGGTTTGTTTCAATTTAAAAGGTAAATGTCTAAAGTTATCTTATTTTAAATATTAATTTGTGGCAAACAAGTAATATATCTACTTCATAGAAAAATTGAAAGTATTCGTATTTGTAAGGTTTTAAATTGATCTTTTAAATTCATTTTTTATTTATTAACTAGTTTCAAGCCCCCGCGTTGCGGGGCGGGGGCATAAACTGTGCTACCAGCATTTGGGGGTAGAACCGTGCTAAGTGGCATGTCAAAAACATCTGAAACCAGGAAAAACGTAAAAGATAAACACGGATTTATAACACCAAATAACTCACACGATATAAAACGTAGTTGAACTCGAAATTATAGCAACAAGTATTAGAAAATCGAGGGGTCAATAGATACTTTTAGAAAATGAAGGGACAAAGGTGACAATTTTAAAACTTAAAAGAGGTAGAGTAAATTACTTTTTGAGGTCCTATGTTTTAGTGGTTTTAACCACTTGAATCAAAAAATAATAAGTTTAACGCTCTAAGTCTCTAATCGTTCATTTTATATCATTTTGAGCCCAATTTTTTAACACTTGTACTTTGATTTTGAACTCAAGTTGTTAAAACAAATAAAACACAGGGACCCAAAACGTTATAAAATGAGCGGTTAGGAACACGAAGCGTTAAACTTTTTAATTTTGAACTTAAGTAATTAAAACCACTAAAACAAAATAATTTTCTCAAAAGAGGAGGTAAATAAACTTTAACTAAAATAAAGAAAGAAAAAAAAAAGCTTAAAGTTTGGTGGTGGCCAAAATTGGCTAGGTGGAGGTGACAAAATCTTAGTAGCAAAAGTGCAAATAACATTGCATTCTTGTCTAAATACTATAGTGTAGACAAGAATCTACCATAATTGGTATGTTATATACTAGTTATGAGACCCGTGCGTTGCGCGGATGAAAACTCAGTCGATTTCGGTACACTCGCTATAAAAAAGAAAACATAGTTCGATTCTTAAAAAAATAAATAAGTAAATACAAAGAAAACAGTTAAAAATATTAAAGAAGATACAAGAAGAAAGGATTTTATCCATTCGATTCTTTATGGTACTGATTGTATTTGACCCGTTTAATCTTGAATGAAACTCTTATCAAAACATAGACGTCAAAACAGTGGAGCCGTTCTTTCGAATCTTTGAAATTTAAAAGATTGTTCGTTAATATATAGAATATATACTTGATGATATATTTTAAGATTCTTATTAATCTATAGTGTGTAAAAATGTACTTTAACTAATGTGTTTATTTCACATACTTTTGATTATCACGTTTATTAATATTGATATTAACGATAAAATTACTCTAATGTGTTTATAGTATTATTTCTAAGACCATGCGTAGTGGGCAAGATTCTGGGCGTTTTTCCCCCAATCACGCCTGAAAACGCCCTCCCCCCACCCCCTCCGGTGTTTTTCGCAAAAAAAAACCCTACCGGCGTGCTTTGAATCACGCTAAAATGGCAAATTTTTTGGCCAATGAGATGGAGATAGCTGGAATTTGTGCCGGAGTGGGATGAATTCGAGTCAGAATGGGTTTTGTGGTTAGCCGGAATTGTTGCCGGAAAAGTCTGTATAAAAAACGAAGAAGAAGATGAAATGCAAAAAAGGTTTTAAAAGTTTTGACAACTTTGGTCCCTGTGGTTTAGATATGGTTTTAAATTTAACTTTTGAACTTTTGAATTTTGGTCCTGGTGGTTTAGATATGTAATGTTTTCTATTTAACTTTTGAAAAAAAAAATTAAAATGTAATGTTTTTTATTTAAATGAAATTTAATTAGTTTTAATTAAAAATTTAATAATTGTGTAATAATTGACGGGGCATTATTGGGCATTATCCTACTACGCCTTTTTTGTAAAAACGCCCAATAATGCCCCCTTGCTGACTGGACTGTCAAATAACGGAAAACGTCTAAGGGTAGGGGCATTATTCACTAAGCCCCCATTGTCTAAGAGGTTGTTATTGTTTGTCAGCATTGGATTTCAATCCAATTTATAAAAGCTATTCACATCCGGATTCTATCTCTTTTTCCACACTAAAAAATTGATTTCAAAATCAATGGTGATGACTACTGGCCTTTCTCTCTATACACCAAAGAAAAAGCCACCAATCGACACCACCACCAAAATGTACCACCACGTTACCAGCCGGATGTTGCCTCCGTCGCCATAGATCCAATGCGTGTTAACACATGCAAGGACCGATTGATGTTGGATTCATGACGGAGACCAAACCGTCATCGTGGGGATGTGGGGATCTTCTGGTACAATGTTTGGCGAGCGATGATTAGCTACAAGTCACTTTCACCTTATACTCTATGTTTCACTCGTGAGTGGCTTGTTGTGACCAGTTGGTTGTATTTTTTGGATTAGCTCGAAGTATGGTCCTGCGCCCGCGGGGGCCTAGCATGTGCCTGCAAAGGGTCCAGGATCATATCTCTTATTCTTACTTTCACGAACACACCATGCGGTACAACGAACGGTATTAGATGTTTTTTCGTTATTTCGATAACTATATGCTATTTAACATTGTGTTTTTATAAAGTGACCCCGAGCCAAACCAAAAATTCTAAAATCAAGTGATAAACATTTGATACCGAGCGCATCAGGTAAACTTTTCTATACCGAGAGAACCTAAGCATTTTTTCCTCCTGTGTCTTTTTAATAAAGACTTTCTATATCACTTGGAGATGAATTTTTTTAAAGGCGAAACTTCAATATATAATATAGAAAATGGGTCAGCAGGAACCTGAAAGTTATAAAATTACATCCCGATTATTGAACTCGCGTCATCTATCCCAATCTAGATTAACATATTTAGACCTGCTAGTTGAAGAAGCACAAGTCTAACTTGCGGGGGTTACCCAAATGCTCAACCAAGGAGAGGGTAATCTGATCTTTACAAGCTATGATTCTAAGATGATTCCTGCAAAACTAGCAACACCCTGAGCTCGTTACGGGAAGGAGATATGGGGGGTTCTTTTCGTAACCACCCTCCGGTGTGAGAAAAAGTTTAGAGTGAGTGTGACGAGAATATAATGTGTGGTATTTATAACCGAGAGATTGGAGAAGAATGGGGAATGATTGGATGAGGTGTCGTTGTCAAGAAATATCCATTTGGTTTCCTCTGTCATGACAGTTAGTGTCCGCAGAGGTGGGGTACGTCTGCGTGCCCTGATTAGCCAAACATTGCCTTCTGGATGTACTTCTTGTCTCATTTGTCGTAAGCCGTTAGTGGATGTTAAAGATAAGTGGATTGGTGTCTCGTGATTTGTCACTCCCCGATATTTCCACGTATTACCGGTGGGCCCGGTGGGGAGTATCGTGACGTAGTTGATATCATCATAGACAAATAATCACAGTTCAATGCACAACGGAAGTCTAAAGTAAAAATATTACAAACCGAAGGAAAGTAACACAAAGTATTACAACGGAATGTAAATAGATCCACAGGCGGACCAAAAGATAAACAGAATTTTTGTTCAACAGATTTTTAAACATCTAAAGCTTGCAAGACTCTTTATTCGATGCTAGGAGTAGCCAGCCCATTTCGCTTAGTACCTGCACTTAGCCTTTTTGAAAAATACGTCAGTTTACACTGGTAAATACAATTACCCGACTCTTTTCGGAAAAGTGTTTATAAAACTGATTTAAATGCCCAAGGCACAAATATTCTTTTATAACTTGGGATAATTTTTTAAAAATAATCTTGTAAAAGAATTATATGTTTGATATACGTTCAGTAGCCCGGGTTGAATACCGGGTTAAAGATTAATAGACACACCACATAATATCACCTACGGCAAGTTATTCTCGAACAGTTAGGTATATCATTTTACATACGCACTGGCAGGTGTATGCCTACACCCCGTGCTTAAGTCGTGGCCATTTCAATGAATGAGCCGAGGATATCAAGGACATAGTCATTAACCCCCCAAAGGCTTTAAGCAAACAAAACAAATTAAACGGGTTATCTCAATGATTTAACCTTCATATGATTAAAGATTCAATACCCGACCAAGCGGTATTTTATATACCGTACCCCAAGCCCGTATAAGGGAAAATAAGTTAAAAGTATTTACCTGAGCAAAGTATACAAATTTATCTCAGCCGTATACAATCAGCAAGTGAAAATATCTTTTACTGGGCTCCTAAATCTGGAACGAAGGTTTTGATAACCTATTAGATTCCGAACGGGTCTTACTTAAGTTAAATTTAGACCGGTTAGTTTTAAAGAAAGGTTTACGGTTCAAAAAGCAAGATTAAGAGAAGACCGGATTAGAAAGTGATTTAGACCCGAAAAGTATGAAGACTTGTATAATATGGGTAAACTAAACACATTCGGGATTTTGAGGTAAAAATGATAAGGTTTGACCCGTTTCGGTCAATTTATGCAAACTAGTCACATAAACCGTACCGAACGCGAAAAGTGCATAACGGGTAACCAAAAGAGTCATATACATGTTTCACAAGTTAATATGCCTTAAATATATTGTGATATCAGTAGGATACCTTCCATTATTCCCAAAACGAATTTAAAATCAAATTAAGCCCCGTAGGGGTATTTTGGTCATTTTAAAGGTTATAAAAGAGGTGAAATATTAATCTGAGGTTCTGGTCTAAAATAATCAGTAAAAATATTTATTTTTGCAGGTCATATCAGTAGGGTATTGCATATATGTGAAATTTATCATTTATAACCAAACTATGTGCCGTAGGGGCATTTTGGTCATTTCACATAAGCTTTAAGGGTCAAATTTGGAAATCTGAGTTCAAAACTTTTACTTACTGTTAAAGTATAACAATTTACTTAAAACATCAGTAGGTATTAAGTCTTATGTGTCAAAAATAGTTTTAACCCATACTATGCGTTTAAAACGCGCAAAAAGTCGGTTTTAGGCGATTTCCAGGTTATATAAGGAAATCTGAGTTTCTGATCAGTTTATAAAGTTCAAAATATTTTATTTATCATATAAAATCAGTAGCAAAATGTTTGGTATCAAAAAGTTATGTAAAACTCATTTTATTCAAGAAAAGGGTATAACCGTCAATTACCGAATCAAAGCAACAACCCTACATTATGATCAGTTTAAAAATTTATAAAAATCTTCAAAAATCCCAAAATATTATATTACATCAGTGGGTAAAAAATTTGGTGTCGAAATTTGTGTTTAAATAGGCTTTATGCTAATAATCCCGTTTAATTAAAAAAAAGCTTTCAAATTACGATATTGAGCA
Organism: Helianthus tuberosus; assembly: GCA_030545235.1. Taxonomy (NCBI): domain Eukaryota; kingdom Viridiplantae; phylum Streptophyta; class Magnoliopsida; order Asterales; family Asteraceae; genus Helianthus; species Helianthus tuberosus. The sequence continues at coordinate 29,808 of JARYGA010046451.1, read as the reverse complement.
TAACTCCTAATTTAGACCTCAAACTGATGTCAAATTTTTAGGACATGTTTATAAATCCGTAATAAAAGTTTTTGTCCTCTCACATTTTCAAAAATCTTGTTTTAATAACAAAATGGCATAATGGTCAACATTTAAGCAATTAACGGAAACATGCAAATGAATCGGATAAATAAGGAACCATGTAGTATAACCTCAGAGGGTTTTACTAACTTATAATATGGTCCTAAAGGAACCTTAAGGCATATCTAAAACAAGCTAAATCGGGTCAGAACTGAAAGTCAAAGCAAAAGTCTTCTTTTGCGACTTTCGGTTGCGAACCGAGCCTAAACTTAGAATTGTCGGGTTGAACATGCTTAGACATGTTCTTACATTATTTACCAAGTTATTTTAATGTTAAAACACGTTCCATAACCTCTACATTATCAATTATGAGTTTATTTGCAAAATAACTTTCTGTTGACTTTTTAATATAAAGTTTGACCCGACAATTGACCAAGTCAGAGTGATAATCAGGGGGTGCCCTTTTAAGGGTTTATTACCCACATAATTACCAACTCATAGCCACTTTCTATTCGAAAAATGACTGGACCATTAGTGATTAATCACTAAGTCAAAGCTTAATTTCGACGGCTTTGACTTTTGGTCATTAGACTAAAAAAACATGAACTAGGACGGCTAAGAATGCTTACAAAGGCTCTTAGCACGAATTAGGAACTTGAGGAAACTTGCTTGAAGTCCAGAGAGCTCCAGAGAGTGAGTTTGAATGATTTTTGTGAATGAGCACATGAACAAGCAAACAAGAAGTGCTTATATAACCAAAAACAATTCACAAGATAACTCCACACAAGTCTACAAATGTTTCCTGATCATCCCAGGTGTCCCCTATGCATGAAATACCATTGGTTCAGTCCCTGAATTCGAAAACCAGCTTTCTAAGGCGGTGGAACAGGCCAAACCCGCACCTGTCCACACTTGGCTGTTACTGGCACATCTACGCGGCCCGCGTAAGACATAGAGAAGTCTTACGCGACCCGCGTCAACCTTCAAAACCGGAAAAAAAAATCTTAAACTTTGCACTTTCAACCCCTGGTCCATTTTAACTTTGTTTTACTTTCATTTATTGCACTTAGGACCCCCATAGTTAACTTTTAAGGACCTTGGGTCATAAACTAACTCCGTTAAGCTCCCGGTTAGTCGTACGATCACCTGAAAAGTCTTGTTTACTTCAAAACTCCACAAAATTAATATCCAACATTCTTGGAAGCGAAAAGTACAATTATTACAATGTTCTTGGGATCGTTAAAAGGTCACTCAGAGGTTACTTTCAACATGTTGACACTTTTAACCCTTATGTTTCATAAGATCCTTATTTTAAGTACAAACGACTTCCAGTGTTCGATAATTTATTCGTTAAAGAATACGAATGTCGTGTGAGGTCAATCAGAGGCACAAGAATGGCATGTTGACACTTTGGATCCCTATCACTTACATATTTACATTGTTTGACAATTTTAGTCCTTCGGAAATAATTCCTTTCACGTTTGAAGTCCATGACACGTGTCTTTATTATATTGGTTGTGATTTTACAAGGTGTTACATCCTTACCCCCTTAAAAGAAATCTCGACCTCGATATTTACTGAAATAAATGAGGGTACTTCTGTTTCATTGTGGATTCAACCTCCCACGTATATTCGGGACCTCTACATGCATCCCGCTTAACCTTCACAATCGGTACATGCTTCTTTCGAAGCTTCTTAACCTGTCGATCCTCAATCGACAAAGGTTTTTCAACAAACTTTAAGCTCTCATCTATATGCACATCCTTATGTGACATGGCTAGCGATTCATCAGTTAGACACTTCTTCAGATTGCAGATGTGGAACACATTATGAATTCCACTGAGCTCTTCAGGCAGGTTTAACTTGTAAGCCACTGTTCTGACACATTCGATGATCTCGAATGGTCCTATGTATCTGGGTCTTAGCTTGCCTTTCTTTCCAAATAGCATCACCCCTTTCCAAGGTGATACCTTAAGTAACATTTTGTCACCTACCTCGAATTTCAGAGGTTTACGCCTTTTATCTGCGTAGCTTTTCTGCCTATCCCTGGAAGCTTTGAGACGATCACGTATCTGCACAATTTTATCTGTCGTCTCCAGGACTATATCAGGTCCTGTTAGTTGGACATCTCCAACTTCTGCCCAACAAACTGGCGTTCGGCATTTCCTTCCGTACAATGCCTCAAAAGGTGCTGCTTGAATACTTGAATGATAGCTGTTATTGTACGAGAATTCAATTAATGGAAGATGGTCATCCCAACTTCCTCCTAAATCAATAACGCAAGCTCGTAGCATATCTTCAAGTGTTTGTATTGTACGCTCGCTTTGCCCATCCGTCTGAGGATGATAAGCAGTGCTGAAGTTTAGACGAGTGCCTAGGGATTGCTGAAAGCTTTTCCAAAAGTGAGATGTATATCTCGTATCCCTATCAGAGATGATAGACACTGGCACTCCGTGAAGAGATACAATCTCATCCACGTACAGCTGAGCTAACTTGTCAGAGCTGTGAGTTTCCTTAATAGGTAAGAAGTGGACTGACTTGGTTAATATATCAACTATAACCCAAATTGTGTCATTCCCACGCTTAGTCTTTGGTAACTTAGTAATAAAGTCCATGGTTACCATTTTCCATTTCCAGGTGGGAAGTTCAGGCTGTTGTAGCAAACCTGACGGCTTCTGGTGTTCGGCTTTAACTTGAGCACACGTTAGACATTTGGCCACATAAGTGGCTATAGATTTCTTTAAACCTATCCACCAGTAATTTGCCTTTAAATTCTGATGCATCTTATCACTCCCAGGATGAACAAAATACTTGGAGTTATGGGCTTCTTAAAGGATCACGTCCCGAAGTCCTCCATAGATTGGAACCCATATTCGTCCATTCAATCTAAGATTCCATCCTTGCCATATGATAACTGTTCAGCAGTGACTCCCAGCTTTTCATTTGGATAGTTAGCTTCTAATACGGCTTCTTTTTGAGCGGCTATCAACCTTTCATTCAAACTGCTCTTCAATTCAATGCTCTTGGCATTGATTCTAATGGGCTTAACCCGTTCCTTCCTGCTTAAAGCATCGGCGACTACATTCGCCTTGCCTGGATGGTACCGGATTTCACAATCATAATCATTCAGTGTCTCCATCCATCGGCGCTGTCTCATATTCAGATCCTTCTGATTAAACAGATGCTGAAGGCTCTTATGATCAGAATAGATCACACACTTGCTACCATATAAATAATGCCTCCAAAGTTTTAGTGCAAACACAACGGCACCCAATTCCAAGTCGTGGGTGGTGTAATTCTTTTCGTGCACTTTTAATTGTCGGGAAGCATAGGCAATAACTTTTCCCTTCTGCATTAGCACACATCCCATGCCAGTGTGTGATGCGTCGCAGTAAACCACAAATTCTTCAATCCCTTCAGGCAATGTTAACACAGGTGCATTGCTTAGCTTCTGCTTAAGAATATCAAAGGATTCTTGCTGCTTGGGACCCCAGTCAAACTTTATATTCTTGCGGGTCAATGAAGTTAGGGGTGCAGCAATCCTTGAGAAATTTTCAATAAAACACCTATAATATCCTGCCAGACCCAAGAAGCTGCGAATCTCTGTGGGCATCTTTGGTTCTTGCCAATTCATGATAGCTTCAATCTTAGCGGGATCCACCTGGATACCACGCTCGCTAACCACATGTCCAAGAAATTGGACTTCACGAAGCCAAAACTCACATTTTGAGAACTTGGCGTAGAGTTTCTCTTGCTGAAGAAGTTTAAGAATACATCGAAGATGTTTTTCATGATCAGCCTAATTCTTTGAATATATGAGGATGTCATCAATGAATACAATGACAAACTTGTCCAAGTAGGGTTTGCAAACGCGATTCATGAGGTCCATGAACACTGTAGGTGCATTCGTGAGCCCGAACGGCATCACCAAGAACTCGTAGTGACCATACCGAGTCCTGAATGCAGTCTTATGCACATCTTCATCTCTGGCCTTCAGCTGATGGTAACCTGACCTCAAATCAATCTTGGAGAAGTAACTAGCTCCTTGAAGCTGATCGAACAGATCGTCGATCTTGGGCAATGGATATCTGTTCTTGATTGTAACCTTGTTTAGCTCGTGATAATCGATGCATAGACGCATCGATCCATCCTTTTTCTTCACAAACAGAATCAGTGCTCCCCAAGGAGATGAGCTAGGTCGAATAAGTCCTTTTTGCCAACAAATCATCCAACTGAGTTCTCAACTCTTTCATCTCAGTCGGCGCTAACCGATAAGGTGCTTTTGCAATCGGTGCAGCTCCAGGAATAATGTCAATTCTGAACTCCACTTGCCTATCTGGAGGTAAACCAGGTAGCTCTTCAGGGAAAACTTATGGATATTCAGAAATAACAGGGATGTCTTCAATCTTGGGCTTTGGTTCATCCATGGTTACTTGTGCCATATAAATGACACAACCTTTCTTCATACATCTTGACGCCTTAAGCATAGACACTTGCTTAGGCAACCCGTACTGAGTATCTCCTTGTATGGTAAGTGGCTCACCATACGGAGTCTTGATAACCACTTGTTTCTTGTCACAAACAATCTGAGCTTGGTTATGAGATAACCAATCCATGCCTATCACTATGTCAAAACCAGCTAATTTCAAAGGAAGCAAGGACAGAGGAAAGGAGTGGTTCCTAATGGATATAAAACATCCATCTAACACAGTTGAAGCAGTTTCTATGGTACCATCGGCCAATTCTAGTTCATATTTTATGCTTAGGATTTTAACAGACAGATTTAATAACATACAAAATTTATCATCCACAAACGACTTATCTGCACCCGAATCAAACAATACCCTTGCATAAACATCATTGATAAGAAAGGTACCTGTTATCACGTTGTCATTCTGGATTGCTTCTTGAGCATTCATTTGAAAGACCCTAGCATTGGTCTTCTTACCTTCTTCAGGTTTCTTGGCATACTTTGGGCAGTTAGACTTGATATGCCCATTCTCGTTACAGTTGTAACAAGTCGCATCCTTTATCTTCTTACAATCCAACGTCTTATGCTCACTAGATTTACAGATCCCACAGGCCCTAGGCTGCGATTGGGATTTTGATTCATACCTGCACTTTCCCAGATGGCGCTTCTTGCAGGTCTTGCATTTGGGCTTCTCACCCGACTGTTGGTCATCCTTCTAGAACCCTGAACTCTTCTTGTGATCAGAGTTCCCCTTATGCTTCTTATCTGAACGGTGTGAGTTATCATCCTCACGTTTCCTCTTTCCCGCATCAGAATTCCTAAGCGATCTCTGCCTGACCGCATCAAGGGTAAGAGATAATGACAAATCAGTTACTGACCTAAAAGTAGTAGGTCTTGATGCTTTCACACTAGCTTAAATCTCCGGGGCTAAACCCCTAATGAAACGGGCTATACGTTTTGGTTCCGGTGTCACCAAGTAAGGAACCAATCGAGACATGGTGTTAAAACTCGTGAGATATGCCTGACAGTCTAAGTTCTTCATAACCAATGTCAGAAAGTCAGTCTCGATCTTCTCAACTTCATGTTGAGGACAGAAATTCTCTTTGATCAAAGCAACAAACTGAGCCCATGTTAAGTTGTATAACGGAATCTTTCCAGTAGCTTGGATTAAGGACCTCCACCAAGCTAGGGCTTCTCCCTTGAACGACTGTGAAACATACTTCACAATATCTTTCTCGGCACATCCACTAATATCAACCACCGTATCCATCTCATCTAGCCACGTCATGCAATCAATGGCTCCTTTTTCCCCAGTGAAATCCATGGGCTTGCAGGAGACGAAATACTTATATGAACAGGTCTTTGTACGTGGCTCTTGATCGAATACAATCTTCTTAGACGGGATATTGTGCTGATTTGATGAGTGTTGGGCATCGTCCTTCTTCGACTCATGAGATTTAGAAGGTGGCTTACTATGAGCCACAGAGTGAGTCTTAGAGCGTGTACCACTAGACTCTCTAAACTGCCTATCCATGGCTTTAGAAACAGCATTGTCAATCAATGCTTGAAGTTCCGCACCAGTTACGTTGATTCTGGTAGTATCATGATTCTCTATAGGGTGACTGTTGACTTCTTCAGATTCTGCCATGTAGCTTGGTTGCTACATAAAATGATGACAATGTTTTATTTAGAGATCTATAACAGAATTGTCATCTTGATAATTTATTAACCATGGTATTAATAAACCATATTGGTTAATTTATTAAGCATATTCATTTAGGATTTTTATTATAATTATCCTCAGTTATAATTTATTAATATATTATAATGGCACAAAAGGCCAAGTCACAGGGACAATTTAAATTATAAGCCATGATCTTATAGGATCGAGGCATTAAGGCATTGAATCATAGTTCATCACCTTTTCTTGACAGAGAGTCGTAGACTATAACTGTCTTTTGTCTTATATGACAATGAATATGGCCCGCAGGCCCTACATCTCAGATGCATGTTTAAATAATAAGGAAAGGAATTGGAAGAATCCAATATAAGGATGGCTTATGTGATTTTATCGAATCACATTTTCCAGGAGTGTTAACATGTTTTCAGATGTTAACAAGGGTTTTGAATATTTTTAAACAGGTTTTACCATCATGGCCAGGTCTATAATGACATACAGGCTAGGTTATACCTTTTAAGATTCTTATTTAATATTTAAAGGTAGATCATTTAAAAGGAATGATATTTTTTTGATTTATTTCATATATGACAATGAAATTTAAATAAAACATTCCACTAATCTTAAAAGAAGTACATAGGTTGCCCTAAACGGGACTTTTACATAAATAACTTGCCCATGCAAGGGCTAAACAAGAAAGACAGGTCCACGCGGGGACCAAAGATAGAAAGACAAGTCCACGCAGGGACTAAGTACATAAATAAATATGTCCACGCAGGGACTTGATTGAAATAAAGAAATTACAATACAAATAAATAAGGAATCTTCAAAAATCCCTCTTCTTCTTCCCCTTGATCAGATTCGCCAAACCCTTAAGAAATCCCCGGTGGCTCCTACGCTCATCTTGAACCTCGCGTTCCACCTGGCTCAACCTTTAAAGAATCTCCTTTTGTTGCGGCGGCGGGATCAGCGGCGGCTGATGCTGCGGAGGTTGAGCAGGTGGAGGGTACTGGTACCCATATGCTTGGTACCCAGATTGGTAAGAAGCTGCATAGGGCCCTTCAGGGTGAAGAGCATTGTAGTTTGCTGCCACAAGATAGGGGTCAACATCGGGGGCATTGTAGTAGTTGTACCCCGGGTAGGCTGGCTGCTCAAATGGGTTATACGCCGCTGCACCGGCGTAAGAAGTTATTGGGTTATCAAAACCCACATGCAGTGGTGGTGGTGCGACTGGCGCAGAGTCCACCTCAGAAACGGGGTTTGAAGGCCCACCCAACTGTGGGTCTTCATATAGTGGTGGATAGTAGTTGCCACTGGAGTGTTGAGGGGTGCTGAAGTGGAAATCCCCTCCTCGCACGGACATACGTGCACCTGTTCTTCTTCGCCTCGGTGGCTCCGGAGACAGTTGCTGCTCAAGCGGTGGTGGTGGCGGTGGCGTGACCGCTACAAAACGTGAATCCTCATAGGGATCCTGCTGCTGCTGAGACGGGTTGAAAGAGGGAGTAAACTCCCAAGGGTATGAGGCAAACCTTGCCTCATAGCTGTCTGGACCCCGATAAGGTGATCCATGAAAAGATGACCTATCTGAAATCTCGATGGGGTGTGTGGGTGTCCCAGACGGCGGCTCGGCAGGATCGGGGTCATCATCTATATCCATACCCTGAGCTTCAGGGAAATGGTCTTCAGGGCCCAATGGGTTATGGCCCATTGGTTCTTCAATCTGATTTGCCGGGTTGAACCGGCTCTGGAAATACGGGGTCGGGTCCTGGAAGGCCCGATGAGAGCTTGACCGCTGCAATGGCAAGAAAGAGTGGCGTGAATCTTCGGGCTCGTTCTCTGAATGTGGCCCAAAGTAGTGATGGTAAGATGGTGATGAACTGAGCGAGACTGAACGCCTCGCCGGCTCCAAGTAGGTCCTCCAATCTTCTTGAGGACTAGTGCTCATAGTAGCTGACGGAGTTCGCCGGTGGGAAGGCCCGGCCTCATGATCGTTGGGGGCGGTGAATGGCCCCTTGCCTCGTCCTCCTCTCCTGAATCGTGGCGGCATTTGTTGATCCTGTCAAAACAAACGAAAGAAACACAAAGGAAAACAATAAAGGACAAAATAAAATAAATTAGGATTAGTCCTAAGTCCTTTGCCTAAACTCGGAAGTCGAGGAATGTGCAAACTGTGTCATTGGGATTAAACACAAAAGGCTAGTGTTTAATTCACTCAATGTTGGCTCTGATACCAACCTGTCACTCCCCGATATTTTCACGTATTACCGGTGGGCCCGGTGGGAATTATCGTGACGTAGTTGATATCATCATAGACAAATAATCACAGTTCAATGCACAGCGGAAGTCTAAAGTAAAAATATTACAAACCGAATGAAAGTAACATAAAGTATTACAACGGAATGTAAAGAGATCCACAGGCGGACCAAAAGATAAACAGAATTTTTGTTCAACAGATTTTTAAACATCTAAAGCTTGCAAGACTCTTTATCTGATGCTAGGAGTAGTCAGCCCATTTCGCTTAGTACCTGCATTTAGCCTTTTTGAAAAATACGTCTGTTTACACTGGTAAATACAATTAACCGACTCTTTTTGGAAAAGTGTTTATAAAACTGATTTAAATGCACAAGGCACAAATATTCTTTTATAACTTGGGATAATTATTTAAAAATAATCTTGTAAAAGAATTATATGTTTGATATACGTTCAGTAGCCCGGGTTGAATACCGGGTTAAAGATTAATAGACACACCACATAATATCACCTTGATGTGTTAAAAATGTAACATATAAATTTCATCAAATGAGGCATAAAACTAACCCTTTTTTAGTACTAATGTTGGAAAAAGTGTGCTTTTGTCTTCCTTTTGTATTTTCAGGATTAAATGAGCTCAAATTAACAAAAGAAGCAAAAAGACATCAAAATCTAACATAAATACAAGAAAAGGAACAAGACGTGACATGCCTGACCCCACGACAGCATCTTCCCAAGCAAAACAAGAAATCAGAAGACTGAACACGCCCCGTGCTCAGCCAGCACGGGGGCGTGCCCAAGTGTCAGCAGAAAAGACAAAGTGGTAGAAGCTTCTATTGCCCACCACGGGGCCTTACCCAGCGGACACGGGGCCGTGGTCAACTATAAGATTCGCACAATCCAGCAAATCTGCATAGTACAAAGATTCTTCTGCACCACGGGGTCGTGCTCAGCGGACACGGGGGCGTGGTCAACTAAAAAGACAAAACTACATTAAATGAAGAAAGAGAAGGATGTGGACACGGGGCCGTGCCCACTGGACACGGGGCCGTGCCCGAGCTTCTGTTCAGCCTATAAATAGAAGTGCTTGGCTCAAGCTCAAACCATCCCTTGGCACACCACCTCTCTCACACTTCACCCACCACCCACCACCACCATAACACCATCATCCACCACCATCATCCATTGTCCATCGTAGAGTGTGTGAGTCGTCTCGGGATCCAAGATTGATCGTAAGAGTTCTTGACAATCAAGGCCATGTTTGCCTAAGTCTCTTACATCACTTGGTGAAGACAAAGTGTCTAGTGTAATACTTTTTATTTCTAATCTTTTCGCACTTTTTATTTGGTTTCGTATTAATGACTTTAATAACTAGTTGCTTATGTTGAAGGTGATCTTTCTTTATCGTTTGTCCGTGGTGTCTTGAAATTATTTTACTGTCTATATAAAATAAAAGATTTTTACCATTCATATCTCCACGGTCTATATGGAGGTATGTTGGCTACCTGGTCGAGGGTTAAGGGAATGGTTTGGTAAAGGTCTTGCCATTGTTCAGCGTTTAGAGGTCCTGCAATGGACCTGGGTCAAATTTAGTAGGACCTCCTTCAATACTTAACGGTATTGGATGGCGGGGGTCCAAACTCTTTGACCCCCTCATAAGTTAACTACTATTAATACTATAACCCGGCTATTTAGGACTGTATCCCTGCTGACTCAGACTACTTAGTCGAGGGTAACGTCACCTCCAAAAGAGGGGCCTACCATAATTTGCATTAATAACTTAATTAATTATCTTCCAATAATCCACCCTTTTAGGATTGTATCCTTGCTGACTCAAACTACTGGGGTGAGGGTAACGTCACCTTCAAAAGAGGGGCCTACTACAATAACTAAGATAATCTCTTAAAATAGTGCAAAAATGCGGAAATAATCAAAGGTTACACTAGATACGAGTCGGAACCAAGTGATTCATCTTTTCTATCTGTTTTTCTTTTTATTTTATTTTCAGCATTTTAGTTAGTTTTTATTTTTTTCTTAGTTTAAAACATTTTTCTAACTTTTTATTTTGATTAGACGTTGAGGATAAACCGGTACTAAAAGCTCTTGTGTCCTTGGACGACCTCGGTATCTTACCAACACTATACTACGCTCACGATGGGTGCACTTGCCCATATGTGTGTTTAGTGTTAGTGAAATATCGTGTTTTATAAATTTAAAACTTGGCTAAAAATAAGTGTTAAAGGGGCTTAAAATATACACCTAAAATATATAACACTTCACACGCATCACACCTACGGCGAGTTATTCTCGAACAGGTAGGTATATCATTTTACATACGCACTGGCAGGTGCATGCCTACACCCCGTGCTTAAGTCGTGGCCATTTCAATGAATGAGCCGAGGATATCCAGGACATGGTCATTAACACCCCAAAGGCTTTAAGCAAACAAAACAAATTAAATGGGTTATCTCAATGATTTAATCTTCATATGATTAAAGATTCAATACCCGACCAAGCGGTATTTTTTAATAACAAAAGGGCATAATGGTCAACATTTAAGCAATTAACGGAAACATGCAAATGAATCGGATAAATAAGGAACCATGTAGTATAACCTTATAGAGTTTTACTAACTTATAATATGGTCCTAAAGGAACCTTAAGGCATATCTAAAACAAGCTAAATCGGGTCAGAACTGAAAGTCAAAGCAAAAGTCTTCTTTTGCGACTTTCGGTTGCGAACCCAGCCTAAACTTAGAATTATCGGGTTGAACATGCTTAGACATGTTCTTACATTATTTACCAAGTTATTTTAATGTTAAAACACGTTCCATAACCTCTACATTATCAGTTATGAGTTTATTTGCAAAATAGCTTTCTGTTGACTTTTTAATATAAAGTTTGACCCGACAATTGACCAAGTTAGAGTGATAATCAGGGGGTGCCCTTTTAAGGGTTTATTACCCACATAATTACCAACTCATAGCCACTTTCAATTCGAAAAATGACTGGACCATTAGTGATTAATCACTAAGTCAAAGCTTAATTACGACGGCTTTGACTTTTGGTCATTAGACTAATAAAACTTGAACTAGAAAGGCTAAGAATGCTTACAAAGGCTCTTAGCACGAATTAGGAACTTGAGGAAACTTGCTTGAAGTCCAGAGAGCTCCAGAGAGTGAGTTTGAATGATTTTTGTGAATGAGCACATGAACAAGCAAACAAGAAGTGCTTATATAGCCAACAACAATTCACAAGATCACTCCACACAAGTCTACAAATGTTTCCTGATCATCCCAGGTGTCCCCTATGCATGAAATACCATTGGTTCAGTCCCTGAATTCGAAAACCAGCTTTCTAAGGCGGTGGAACAGGCCAAACCCGCACCTGTCCACACTTGGCTGTTACTGGCACATCTACGCGGCCCGCGTAAGACATAGAGAAGTCTTACGCGGCCCGCGTCAACCTTCAAAACCGGAAAAAAAAATTAACTTTGCACTTTCAGCCCCTGGTCCATTTTAACTTTGTTTTACTTTCATTTATTGCACTTAGGACCCCCATAGTTAACTTTTAAGGACCTTGGGTCATAAACTAACTCCGTTAAGCTCCCGGTTAGTCGTACGATCACCTGAAAAGTCTTGTTTACTTCAAAACTCCACAAAATTAATATTTGAAATTCTTGGAAGCAAAAAGTACAATTATTACAATGTTCTTGGGATCGTTAAAAGGTCACTCATAGGTTACTTTCAACATGTTGACACTTTTAACCCTTATGTTTCATAAGATCCTTATTTTAAGTACAAACGACTTCCAGTGTTCGATAATTTATTCGTTAAAGAATACGAACGTCGTGTGAGGTCAATCAGAAGCACAAGAATGGCATGTTGACACTTTGGATCCCTATCACTTACATATTTACATTGTTTGATAATTTTAGTCCTTCGGAAATAATTCCTTTCACGTTTGAAGTCCATGACACGTGTCTTTATTATATTGGTCGTGATTTTACAAGGTGTTACATGATTGGCCACACTTGCTTTCGTTTGTACCTTTTGTCCCCAACACAATGGCGTATCGTGGGGATGTGGGGATCTTCTGGTACAATGTTTGGCGAGCGATGATTAGCTACAAGTCACTTTCACCTTATACTCTATGTTTCACTCGTGAGTGGCTTGTTGTGACCAGTTGGTTGTATTTTTTGGATTAGCTCGAAGTATGGTCCTGCGCCCGCGGGGGCCTAGCATGTGCCTGCAAAGGGTCCAGGATCATATCTCTTATTCTTACTTTCACGAACACACCATGCGGTACAACAAACGCTATTAGATGTTTTTTCGTTATTTCGATAACTATATGCTATTTAACATTGTGTTTTTATAAAGTGACCCCGAGCCAAACCAAAAATTCTAAAATCAAGCCGAGCCAAACCAAAAATTCTAAAATCAAGTGATAAACATTCGATACCGAGCGCATCAGGTAAACTTTTCTATACCGAGAGCACCTAAGCATTTTTTCCTCCTGTGTCTTTTTAATAAAGACTTTCTATATCACTTGGAGATGAATTTTTTTAAAGGCGAAACTTCAATATATAATATAGAAAATGGGTCAGCAGGAACCTGAAAGTTATAAAATTACATCCCGATTATTGAACTCGCGTCATCTATCCCAATCTAGATTAACATATTTAGACCTGCTAGTTGAAGAAGCACAAGTCTAACTTGCGGGGGTTACCCAAATGCTCAACCAAGGAGAGGGTTATCTGATCTTTACAAGCTAATGATTCTGAGATGATTCCTGCAAAACTAGCAACACCCTGAGCTCGTTACGGGAAGGAGATATGGGGGGTTCTTCTCGTAACCACCATCCGGTGTGAGAAAAAGTTTAGAGTGAGTGTGACAAGAATATAACGTGTGGTATTTATAACCGAGAGATTGGAGAAGAATGGGGAATGATTGGATGAGGTGTCGTTGTCAAGAAATATCCATTTGGTTCCCTCTGTTATGACAGTTAGTGTCCGCGGAGGTGGGGTGCGTCTGCGTGGCCTGATTAGCCATACATCGCTTTCTGGGTGTACTTCTTGTCTCATTTGTCGTAAGCCGTTAGTGGATGTTAAAGATAAGTGAATTGGTGTCTCGTGATTGGCCACACTTGCTCTCGTGTGTACCTTTTGTCCCCAACACAATGGCGTATCGTGGGGATGAGGGGATCTTCTGGTACAGTGTCTGGCAAGCGATGATTAGCTACAAGTCACTTTCACCTTGTACTCTATGTTTCACTCGTGAGTGGCTTGTTATGACCAGTTGGTTGTATTTTTTGGATTAGCTCTAAGTATGATCCTACGCCCGCGGGGGCCTAGCATGTGCCCCGCAAAGGGTCGAGGATCATATCTCTTCACTACTAATCCATAAAATCGCATTTTCCTTGATGAAGCTTTTATATCATTATAATAGGATTAGTTACTTACGTTATGATATACAATTATATGTCCATCAAGCTTTTACATTTGTATTAAACTTGCAATGATTAACAAACGGATATATGTCACAATAATAACTAACTAATGAGTTTGATTTTTTTCATTTATTTACAAAAGTCGCTTACTAGTTGCTATTTGATAAGACAACGTTATCAATGATTTAGCCCAATGCCTCTTTCAAAAATTATAATCCACAAAAAAATAATGCATTTCCAACATATATTTTTTTTTTCAAACAGGTGCCAAGCAGCCAACCATAAGTTCAAAAGTAATTGCCGAACTTTGCTTGACAACGACAATCGTTACTTGTTAAAAAAATAATTCTATATACGTTTACAATTGATAATTCTCGAGATCCATGTTTTAAAATCGGTTTTTATACCCTATCAGATTGGGCTTAGAAATGGTTTAACTGGGCGTATCGGGCGGTTTAACCGGTTCTACCGGACAGTTCAACCGGTACTATCGGCCGGTTTGAACCGGTTTTTAAAACATTGCTCGAGATACCGAATCAATGTTCATATCAACTAGGTTAAACAATGGGTTTTTCGATTCAAAAAACAAAGATACCCTCTTTAATTTTACGAAATTTGATAGTACTATATACCATTTACAAAATAAATAAAAATACAAAATACGGTGTCAACAAAGAAAGAATGTTCTAAGCAATATCTTCAACATGATCTTCCACTCCATAGATTTAATAAACAGAACCATTAAGGTTTTTGTTAAGGCCTCATGTTTAACACGGCTCACTTAAAACAATATTCTCTTGCTTGTGAATTTGTTTCCTATGGTACAATAACAAGAAGGAGTAGCACTGCCGGAGATGACCTCAAATCCTGAAATTCACCATCGAAAAGGTGTTGTGTTTTTATTTGTTTTTTTAGAGTATACCACGTCTCTCAAGAAGTTCTAATTTTTCTTTCTATTCAACTATGGTTCTCTCTTGGTATTTATAATTGAAAACCCAAGTAGAAACTCTTGGTGTTAATTATTTTTTTGTTTCAACTAAGTATTAAACGCCTTTAATACATAGTTCACCATGTTTCTGTTTCAACTTAGAAACTGATGTGAACGCACGCACCTGCCGAAATGGTCGTGTGGGCTGGAACTAGCGCACCAGTAAGCCCTGATTGCGCACATAATAGAACCAAAACCCAAAAATTAACAATTATATTAATCGCAATTACATATAATTATTAATGTCCAAAATTAGTGAAAATCCATTTGTTGGGTTTCCGTGGTGATCGGTCAAAATTTTATTTATCAAAAAACCCGGTTCAATAAATAATAATTAATAAATTAAACGAGTTTATTAATAAAACGCAGCGGAGATATAAAATAATGATCAACAAAACGAAACCCGACAGGATCCGGTTACATGCAAATACGAGCACAGTAAAAATATACTTAACTACCGATGAGAAAAATATACCTCGGTTAATGACTAACTGGTCAAGACACCGAGGTTCAACAAACAAGTGCTAGTAAACGAACCAACGAGACGCGAAGAACGAGGCGGCGCAAAGTGGCGGCCGACCGCGGCAAACAGCGGCAGCCGCGGCAACAGGGGCGGCAGACGGCGGCAGGTGGCGGCTGGCGGCGGCTGGGACGGGGAGGCAGAGGCGGCGGCGGGGCGACGATGGCGGCGGCCCGTGGCAGCTTGGTGGCCGGTTGTATGTGGGTGTTTGTAGAGGATTTTGTTTCAACTAAACTCTTGTTCATCTCCTCATCAATCCCAAATGCAAGACCCAACCATTTTAAAAGACATGAACCCTCATGCATGATTGCCAAGTGGCTTACATGCAAAATTGCATGTATTTCGATTGGCCACAAGTTAGATGCATGACAAGTGGCAGAAGATTCTTTGCATGCTGATGTGCTAAATGTGGTCTAATTAAACTAACTAATTTTAACCCTAAATTAGACACTCTAAGTTTTAAATTTATAAAAACAGACTCTCTAAAACCTAGACCACACCACCGGCAAGTGTACCGGTCAATGCAGTATAGCCCAAGTAAGTCCGAGTATCGAACCCACGAGACTCTCTAATTACGCTAATTAGACTCTATCTAGACCTAGACTGACACAGACTCTAACTGTTTAATTGGTTGGGGGGGTACGGAAAATCTAAGGAAATCTATATTAAACTACTAAATTAACTAAAGCTAGACTAAAGACGAATGACGACTGTGGACTTTTCTTATATGAGAACAGGACCACCTAGACTAGAATCCTGGATTGTTTTTAAGAGATTACCAATTAAGTTAAATGCATGAATTATGGAACCGGGATCTTAAAATACTAAACCTATTAAGAACCATCGAGGCCCCTCGACCCTTCTCAAGGAGAAACCTGTGGCACTACCTAGGCCGTTAATTCTACCGGTTATTAGACGTCTTCCCAATTGTCTAATTATTGTGTAAGTACCCTAATGTTGACCTATTCTTTCCCAATCCTAGATCTAGGGTAATTTGAAATAATTAATTTGACTTGATAGACTAATAAGACCGACAGGTAAACCAAGACATAACCTTTCCCAAGGCCTATCTAAAGCAATTCGCCGGGTAAGACCTACCAATAGCCCCTCACTTCCCAGGTATTAGGACTAGTAGAACACTAAGACTTAGCAAATTATTAACACTTACTTCTAGGGGTTATTGGCCAATTCTCCCTAAAGAGTGAAGGTTTTCTAACGTGATATAGACACTCATCGAAACCCTAAACCCTAATATGACTCTATCTTGTGATATAGACCGTCACTAAGAATCATATGAAACAAGTAATAACAATAAACCAACTCAAAGTACGCACACACATCAAACCATTAAATCAAACCTCTTACTAAACACAATCACCCATAACAATCATGCAAATAACGGAAACGATAAAAACATTAATCAATCCATTCAACTAAGTCTAGGTGGTTTTAGAAAACTAGCCAAGGAACATAGTCTTAAAAATAATCAAACAAAGTCTCAAACAAGAATTCATCGATGTCAAACAAGAAAAATAGAAAACTAAAGAAATCGAGTAAAAAACCCGTTAATCTCTTGCTCCCCAAGCTTCCCGCTCGATCCCGATGATTCCGTAGCCTTGATCCTATATGAATTGCCTTAAAAAATCGTCCCAAGCTATGATGATCTGCGGCTCCAACTGTCTTCGTATATCCCCTCCAAATATGGCAGCCGTCCAATATCAAAATAATAGGGATCTCCTTCAATGTATCGAATTAAGGCCATAGCCCTGCATGGCCCATTGTTTTCATAAAGTGGCCCAACCCAAGTAATTGTGACCAAGAATACTCTTTTCTGATGTTGATAATTATCGAATAGGATGGATTATATGTTAACATAATATTATAACTATATCATGAAAAATTGTTTCAAAGGCCCGAGCATGATTATGAAAAATATCTTGAGAATTCGTCCAAGTATAATATCCCATGCAGTAACTTTTCGCGGCCCATGTCTACTCTGTCCAACTGGCTGGTAATTTATATATTCTTCTTTTCCACTCCATTTGCATCAGGACCTGCCAAAACACAAAATAAAATAATATACACTAAAACTAAATAAAAAATAAATAAAACCTATACAAAAACTATACAATTTACAAAGGACAAATATGTGTATTTTACCCCACATCAAATATCCCCACACTTAACATTTTTTTGTCCCCGAAAAAGAATTATGCAACGGAATCAGAAACAAATAATCACTCGGGTCAAAAGTATAGGTATAATTAATTAAAACAAGACTTGCGTTAGCCGCGATTGCAAATATACTTGTCCACTTTAAACCCAAGCCCAATCCTAAGCCCTTATCATGTGATTTTAATTTAAGTGCGGTCAATCTACCTAGGGTCTCACACTAGAATCTACAGTCCACCTACTCCCACCTCAAGCTTATAGGACTAAAAGAACGATCACTGGACCAATTCCTAACCGTCTTATATCAAAACCAAGAGAGTTTACAATCAACTTTTTTTTCTTTTTTTTTCCATTTTTGCTTTGTTTTTTTTTTCTCTCGTGAGTCTAGACGATGCTTTCCCTAACCAAGAGGTATTCCGGCTGTAGAGTCGCGATCCCCAACCACAGATTACTTAGGTTTCGGTACTTTTATTCGGCAAGTCGATTTCGCACATCCCAGAGGCATTCCGGCTGTAGAGTCGCTATCCCCAACTCGGATTACATAGGCCTGTGTTACTTTCATTTAGTTTCTAGCTCACTTTTTATTCTATTTTTTTTCCGCAAGATCACAAACTCTAACGGTTTTAACTTATAACGGTGCCCTTTATACTCTTATTGGCAGTTTAAGTTTCCCATATTTCCCAGGCGAAAACCCACTAGCAGACCGACAATTAAGGTGTATTAACTCAAAGGGACTTAAAACCAAACCCGGGCCTATCCACATATCCCAAACTAGACGCAAACTCGGTTTATTATAATCTCATATTATTATTATTCGAACCCGAGCAAAAATTCATTTTTTCTATCATTTTCCGCTTTAATTGCAAACTTCTTTTTTATTCGAAAGACATTTTCTGATTTTTCAATTTTTTTTTTCATATTTATGACTCAAACTAACCTAAAAAACAGTTACCCATCCCCACACTTGAGATTTGCATTGTCCCCAATGCAGAGACGGAAACTAAAAAAAATAAGAAATAAAAATAAAAATACAGAGAGAGTTGGAAAAGACTTAGCTGGTTAGGACAAAAGTCAGTGCTAGCTGTACGAGTCTTGAATCCAACGAACGATCGTATAGCATTTCCTTCGCGATCGTTGCCTAGTCTACTTGGGTTGTATCAATAAGGCAGCTCCGAAATCACCCGAATGGAGATTGAGTACGGGTGGTACAATCCAAACCTGCACAATCACAACAAAACAAAACCCAAAGCAGTACCGACTCTAAAAAAAACGACTCAAAAACTACTAAGACTCAATATACAAAAACTACGACTCTATACAAACTCTACAAAACCTCCCCACACTTGAACTTAATCAGGAGGTTTCTCTTTTATCTGAACCCGGTCTAACCCATTTAATTCCACCCGGTCTTCAAACACATTTAAAAATATTATAGTGGAATTATTAAAGAATTTTAAATATTTAACCGGGTTGAAACACCAAAATTTGAACTTACCTAGCAGGAGCCGCTGAAACACGATCCCAGGTGTTCTTCTCATTGCCTTCTCCCGTGGTTTTGAACTTTTTCTTGCATTCGCTATCAGTACCACGGGCCAGCTGTGGTGGTCTTCCTCTTCCACCACTACTTCTTCTTCTTTGATGTCCGTCATTGAGTTTCCTGCAAGTAAAGTTTCTAAGTATGCAAGGTCCCCCTCCGGATCAAACATACCTACTTCTCCATCTACGTGCAAACCCGCTAACTCATCAGCAAATTCTCTCTCCCAAAACAACTCATCAGAGACAACTTGGTCAATAGGATCACCTGCCATTAAGAGAGTAGAAAGAGCAGAGCAAGGTAGAGAGAATAAAAGAAAACTAACTAAAAAAAATAACACAACTATACAAGTAGCACGGATTTTTCAGTTAGGTCTAATCAAAGCTAATAAACGCAATCGCCAAGAGTCCCCGGCAACGGCGCCAAAAACTTGATGTGCTAAATGTGGTCTAATTAAACTAACTAATTTTAACCCTAAATTAGACACTCTAAGTTTTAAATTTATAAAAACAGACTCTCTAAAACCTAGACCACACCACCGGCAAGTGTACCGGTCAATGCAGTATAGCCCAAGTAAGTCCGAGTATCGAACCCACGAGACTCTCTAATTACGCTAATTAGACTCTATCTAGACCTAGACTGACACAGACTCTAACTGTTTAATTGGTTGGGGGGGTACGGAAAATCTAAGGAAATCTATATTAAACTACTAAATTAACTAAAGCTAGACTAAAGACGAATGACGACTGTGGACTTTTCTTATATGAGAACAGGACCACCTAGACTAGAATCCTGGATTGTTTTTAAGAGATTACCAATTAAGTTAAATGCATGAATTATGGAACCGGGATCTTAAAATACTAAACCTATTAAGAACCATCGAGGCCCCTCGACCCTTCTCAAGGAGAAACCTGTGGCACTACCTAGGCCGTTAATTCTACCGGTTATTAGACGTCTTCCCAGTTGTCTAATTATTGTGTAAGTACCCTAATGTTGACCTATTCTTTCCCAATCCTAGATCTAGGGTAATTTGAAATAATTAATTTGACTTGATAGACTAATAAGACCGACAGGTAAACCAAGACATAACCTTTCCCAAGGCCTATCTAAAGCAATTCGCCGGGTAAGACCTACCAATAGCCCCTCACTTCCCAGGTATTAGGACTAGTAGAACACTAAGACTTAGCAAATTATTAACACTTACTTCTAGGGGTTATTGGCCAATTCTCCCTAAAGAGTGAAGGTTTTCTAACGTGATATAGACACTCACCGAAACCCTAAACCCTAATATGACTCTATCTTGTGATATAGACCGTCACTAAGAATCATATGAAACAAGTAATAACAATAAACCAACTCAAAGTACGCACACACATCAAACCATTAAATCAAACCTCTTACTAAACACAATCACCCATAACAATCATGCAAATAACGGAAACGATAAAAACATTAATCAATCCATTCAACTAAGTCTAGGTGGTTTTAGAAAACTAGCCAAGGAACATAGTCTTAAAAATAATCAAACAAAGTCTCAAACAAGAATTCATCGATGTCAAACAAGAAAAATAGAAAACTAAAGAAATCGAGTAAAAAACCCGTTAATCTCTTGCTCCCCAAGCTTCCCGCTCGATCCCGATGATTCCGTAGCCTTGATCCTATATGAATTGCCTTAAAAAATCGTCCCAAGCTATGATGATCTGCGGCTCCAACTGTCTTCGTATATCCCCTCCAAATATGGCAGCCGTCCAATATCAAAATAATAGGGATCTCCTTCAATGTATCGAATTAAGGCCATAGCCCTGCATGGCCCATTGTTTTCATAAAGTGGCCCAACCCAAGTAATTGTGACCAAGAATACTCTTTTCTGATGTTGATAATTATCGAATAGGATGGATTATATGTTAACATAATATTATAACTATATCATGAAAAATTGTTTCAAAGGCCCGAGCATGATTATGAAAAATATCTTGAGAATTCGTCCAAGTATAATATCCCATGCAGTAACTTTTCGCGGCCCATGTCTACTCTGTCCAACTGGCTGGTAATTTATATATTCTTCTTTTCCACTCCATTTGCATCAGGACCTGCCAAAACACAAAATAAAATAATATACACTAAAACTAAATAAAAAATAAATAAAACCTATACAAAAACTATACAATTTACAAAGGACAAATATGTGTATTTTACCCCACATCAAATATCCCCACACTTAACATTTTTTTGTCCCCGAAAAAGAATTATGCAACGGAATCAGAAACAAATAATCACTCGGGTCAAAAGTATAGGTATAATTAATTAAAACCAAGACTTGCGTTAGCCGCGATTGCAAATATACTTGTCCACTTTAAACCCAAGCCCAATCCTAAGCCCTTATCATGTGATTTTAATTTAAGTGCGGTCAATCTACCTAGGGTCTCACACTAGAATCTACAGTCCACCTACTCCCACCTCAAGCTTATAGGACTAAAAGAACGATCACTGGACCAATTCCTAACCGTCTTATATCAAAACCAAGAGAGTTTACAATCAACTTTTTTTTCTTTTTTTTTCCATTTTTGCTTTGTTTTTTTTTTCTCTCGTGAGTCTAGACGATGCTTTCCCTAACCAAGAGGTATTCCGGCTGTAGAGTCGCGATCCCCAACCACAGATTACTTAGGTTTCGGTACTTTTATTCGGCAAGTCGATTTCGCACATCCCAGAGGCATTCCGGCTGTAGAGTCGCTATCCCCAACTCGGATTACATAGGCCTGTGTTACTTTCATTTAGTTTCTAGCTCACTTTTTATTCTATTTTTTTTTCCGCAAGATCACAAACTCTAACGGTTTTAACTTATAACGGTGCCCTTTATACTCTTATTGGCAGTTTAAGTTTCCCATATTTCCCAGGCGAAAACCCACTAGCAGACCGACAATTAAGGTGTATTAACTCAAAGGGACTTAAAACCAAACCCGGGCCTATCCACATATCCCAAACTAGACGCAAACTCGGTTTATTATAATCTCATATTATTATTATTCGAACCCGAGCAAAAATTCATTTTTTCTATCATTTTCCGCTTTAATTGCAAACTTCTTTTTTATTCGAAAGACATTTTCTGATTTTTCAATTTTTTTTTTCATATTTATGACTCAAACTAACCTAAAAAACAGTTACCCATCCCCACACTTGAGATTTGCATTGTCCCCAATGCAGAGACGGAAACTAAAAAAAATAAGAAATAAAAATAAAAATACAGAGAGAGTTGGAAAAGACTTAGCTGGTTAGGACAAAAGTCAGTGCCAGCTGTACGAGTCTTGAATCCAACGAACGATCGTATAGCATTTCCTTCGCGATCGTTGCCTAGTCTACTTGGGTTGTATCAATAAGGCAGCTCCGAAATCATCCGAATGGAGATTGAGTACGGGTGGTACAATCCAAACCTGCACAATCACAACAAAACAAAACCCAAAGCAGTACCGACTCTAAAAAAAACGACTCAAAAACTACTAAGACTCAATATACAAAAACTACGACTCTATACAAACTCTACAAAACCTCCCCACACTTGAACTTAATCAGGAGGTTTCTCTTTTATCTGAACCCGGTCTAACCCATTTAATTCCACCCGGTCTTCAAACACATTTAAAAATATTATAGTGGAATTATTAAAGAATTTTAAATATTTAACCGGGTTGAAACACCAAAATTTGAACTTACCTAGCAGGAGCCGCTGAAACACGATCCCAGGTGTTCTTCTCATTGCCTTCTCCCGTGGTTTTGAACTTTTTCTTGCATTCGCTATCAGTACCACGGGCCAGCTGTGGTGGTCTTCCTCTTCCACCACTACTTCTTCTTCTTTGATGTCCGTCATTGAGTTTCCTGCAAGTAAAGTTTCTAAGTATGCAAGGTCCCCCTCCGGATCAAACATACCTACTTCTCCATCTACGTGCAAACCCGCTAACTCATCAGCAAATTCTCTCTCCCAAAACAACTCATCAGAGACAACTTGGTCAATAGGATCACCTGCCATTAAGAGAGTAGAAAGAGCAGAGCAAGGTAGAGAGAATAAAAGAAAACTAACTAAAAAAAATAACACAACTATACAAGTAGCACGGATTTTTCAGTTAGGTCTAATCAAAGCTAATAAACGCAATCGCCAAGAGTCCCCGGCAACGGCGCCAAAAACTTGATGTGCTAAATGTGGTCTAATTAAACTAACTAATTTTAACCCTAAATTAGACACTCTAAGTTTTAAATTTATAAAAACAGACTCTCTAAAACCTAGACCACACCACCGGCAAGTGTACCGGTCAATGCAGTATAGCCCAAGTAAGTCCGAGTATCGAACCCACGAGACTCTCTAATTACGCTAATTAGACTCTATCTAGACCTAGACTGACACAGACTCTAACTGTTTAATTGGTTGGGGGGTACGGAAAATCTAAGGAAATCTATATTAAACTACTAAATTAACTAAAGCTAGACTAAAGACGAATGACGACTGTGGACTTTTCTTATATGAGAACAGGACCACCTAGACTAGAATCCTGGATTGTTTTTAAGAGATTACCAATTAAGTTAAATGCATGAATTATGGAACCGGGATCTTAAAATACTAAACCTATTAAGAACCATCGAGGCCCCTCGACCCTTCTCAAGGAGAAACCTGTGGCACTACCTAGGCCGTTAATTCTACCGGTTATTAGACGTCTTCCCAGTTGTCTAATTATTGTGTAAGTACCCTAATGTTGACCTATTCTTTCCCAATCCTAGATCTAGGGTAATTTGAAATAATTAATTTGACTTGATAGACTAATAAGACCGACAGGTAAACCAAGACATAACCTTTCCCAAGGCCTATCTAAAGCAATTCGCCGGGTAAGACCTACCAATAGCCCCTCACTTCCCAGGTATTAGGACTAGTAGAACACTAAGACTTAGCAAATTATTAACACTTACTTCTAGGGGTTATTGGCCAATTCTCCCTAAAGAGTGAAGGTTTTCTAACGTGATATAGACACTCACCGAAACCCTAAACCCTAATATGACTCTATCTTGTGATATAGACCGTCACTAAGAATCATATGAAACAAGTAATAACAATAAACCAACTCAAAGTACGCACACACATCAAACCATTAAATCAAACCTCTTACTAAACACAATCACCCATAACAATCATGCAAATAACGGAAACGATAAAAACATTAATCAATCCATTCAACTAAGTCTAGGTGGTTTTAGAAAACTAGCCAAGGAACATAGTCTTAAAAATAATCAAACAAAGTCTCAAACAAGAATTCATCGATGTCAAACAAGAAAAATAGAAAACTAAAGAAATCGAGTAAAAAACCCGTTAATCTCTTGCTCCCCAAGCTTCCCGCTCGATCCCGATGATTCCGTAGCCTTGATCCTATATGAATTGCCTTAAAAAATCGTCCCAAGCTATGATGATCTGCGGCTCCAACTGTCTTCGTATATCCCCTCCAAATATGGCAGCCGTCCAATATCAAAATAATAGGGATCTCCTTCAATGTATCGAATTAAGGCCATAGCCCTGCATGGCCCATTGTTTTCATAAAGTGGCCCAACCCAAGTAATTGTGACCAAGAATACTCTTTTCTGATGTTGATAATTATCGAATAGGATGGATTATATGTTAACATAATATTATAACTATATCATGAAAAATTGTTTCAAAGGCCCGAGCATGATTATGAAAAATATCTTGAGAATTCGTCCAAGTATAATATCCCATGCAGTAACTTTTCGCGGCCCATGTCTACTCTGTCCAACTGGCTGGTAATTTATATATTCTTCTTTTCCACTCCATTTGCATCAGGACCTGCCAAAACACAAAATAAAATAATATACACTAAAACTAAATAAAAAATAAATAAAACCTATACAAAAACTATACAATTTACAAAGGACAAATATGTGTATTTTACCCCACATCAAATATCCCCACACTTAACATTTTTTTGTCCCCGAAAAAGAATTATGCAACGGAATCAAAAACAAATAATCACTCGGGTCAAAAGTATAGGTATAATTAATTAAAACCAAGACTTGCGTTAGCCGCGATTGCAAATATACTTGTCCACTTTAAACAGGTTAAGTGGATTTTAGTTCGTTGCCCAAGGTGTAACTCTTACGGGTCAAGACCCGGTCGGCAGCGTTGACTTATCGAACCGGACATAATATCCAACAGCTCCCACTTGGACGGTCTCTGATAAGATCTCAACGCAGACAGCCAGCGGTGTTCTAGCTACACATAGCTGCCCCCAACAGGTCATGACACTTTAAAGTCATTAACCAAGGTATCTTCTTTTAACAACGGCTTGCTACGTGAAGACAGTAGACTTATGGCAATTTTTGTCATCTATCCTTTCTGTAAAAGACATCAATTGAACAATGAGACATGGATCAGATTCAATCTCACATGGCGTACAATCATTATCGTTCTCGTTCACAGAATCAAAGTGGTCCAATCAAACACACAGTAAGTTTGGGTAAGGCCTTACACTTCACCAGTTTGAATCAACGAGGGCGCCCAGATGCCTAACTGTTACATATAATGTAAGAGTACAGAATCCCATCTTGACTACATACAACTCCCACTGAACTTCAGAACCACTCCCAACCAATGCCTTTATGACTGGCAGTTACGCGACAGCGTTGGACACTGATCAAAGAATAATCTTTAGTAAACGAAAGTTCTAGTATGTATCTCAGGTCAGAGGATACTAAATGAGTATACCTAAATCAAATACATCTTATGACCATGATCCATGAAGATGATTTGATGCGAGTTACAACCGACGTCATTCATAATGAGGTTTGTGAGTTTGGAAGTCAACTCCTTGAGTCCAAAGTCAGAATAGTCTTAATTCAGAGTCGTTCCCACGAGTCTGACCGACTACGGATAATTTAGAATACAAGATTCATGGATTAAACGTACAAAAATCGAACACAGCTGTAAGATTCAAACTTAGCATTTAGCTAGTAAATCAAAAGTGAATTCAAAAGGTACAACTGTTTGAATGTTCGTACATCCAAATACTAAATCAAAGCAAATGGTTATCCAATCTAAGACCGATAGCCCTATCTTGAGTCATCGGCTTAGAGAACAGGTCTGCTAAGTTTTGATCTGTGTGTCTTTTGCTTATTAAGATGTCTTCTCATTCCAGTATTTCCCGTATATAGTGGAACTTGCTTAGAATGTGCTTAACCCTGTGATCTGGCTCCTTGGTTTGAGCAATTAATCCTGTGTTATCACAGAACACCTTGATTGGTTTCTAAATACTTGAAACCACATCGAGGTCCTTGATAAACTACTTCATCCAAGCAGATTCTTTCGCAGCATCTGATGCAGCTATTCATTCGGATTCGGTGGCTGAAACCGCCACTACACTCTGTTTGGAGCTTTTCCAATAGACAGATCCTCCATAGAGAGTGAATACGAATCCTAATTGTGAGCGAGAATCATCTCGGTCACTTTGGAAGCCAGCATCAGTGTAACACTGTTAGGCCCTGAAGTGTGAGACTGACGCATCAAATTAACACAACGGGTTATGGTTATGAACTGGGCCGTACAGGGTTAGTTTATATTAGGTTTTGGACCTTTAGAGGTCACTTGGGCCAAGCTTTAGGCCATGTGGGCCAAGCAGGCCCAAGGGGAGCCCATGTAGGGAAGTGGGCTTGAGTTAGTATAAAAACAAGTTTCTAACTTGTTTTTAGGTTTGAACCTTTGGAACTTCATTGTTACAATTCCTAGAGAGAGCTAGAGAGGGAGGCGATTTTGTGAGCACTTGTACTAGACGGTTTTGCTTGTTAAAGTAATAGAATCGTGTGCAATGATATCAGTCAGGATATCTTAAAGGATGACATCAGTATACTCACCTGCTACGATGAATCGTTGTGCTTACCTTGATCGCGAGGGTATGCCTTGGAATGGGACACACAGGTATAATAGTATAATATTACCTTAAGCATATCACGAAGTTAAAAAAATTGAAAGTTGAGCGTTAAAGTTTAAGTGGACAAACATATTGGCAATCGCATAGACCAGTTTGATTAGGCTCGTACTGAAAAGTGTTCCTTAGTCTGCCTGAGAACGAATTTTGATCCCATTGCAATTGTAATTGTATATTATGGTAGTTGTTTATATTTTGAGTTTTTATTTGTTTTTTAGTTCTCAATATTAAAAAAAAAAAATTTGAAAAATTCAAAAATACAAAAATAGTGTCTTGCTTTTCTATAAAACCAAAAATCCAAAAATAGAGTGTTTAATTGTTTTTCTTAAAATAAAAAATGTAACCGTTCTTGAAGATTTGACTGGTCATCAAAAGTTGAAAAAAAATTAAATTGTGAAATCCGAGTACAAGTACTTGGATGTACCTGGTGTTCATATGGTACTTTCCCTGTTGCATAAGAAATGTTTGCTTATGAGTTTGTGAGCATGTGCAGAACTTGATTTCAATCAAGAACAGGGGTTGATGAAGACTAAGATGCTGTTAGTTGCTGAAGACGCCTGAAGCAGCTGAACAACAAGATGTACCTGAGTCAGAAGAATCGGATACACAACGCCGTCTGACAGTGAAAGTACATTTGAAGAAGTACCATGAACCTGTTTGAAAGACAAAGATTGAAGAAGAAAAGAGCTGCTGAGAATCCTCCTCTCACATTCTTTTTAACAAAGACTTTCAAGAAGATGCTGATCGAGATCCTGATATGAAGCTAACCACAAAAGCTGAAGAAAAGAGACCCAGTGCTGAGAGTTCAGAAGTCAAGAACTTCCACAACATTTGCAGCATAGAGACAACCATAGACTTCGTTGAAGATGTTGCTGAATTCATATTATGAAGACAATTTGATGGCATCAGTCTAGGGGGAGATTGTTA
The DNA here is from genome assembly GCA_030545235.1 of Helianthus tuberosus. Classification (NCBI taxonomy): domain Eukaryota; kingdom Viridiplantae; phylum Streptophyta; class Magnoliopsida; order Asterales; family Asteraceae; genus Helianthus; species Helianthus tuberosus. The sequence continues at coordinate 1,794 of JARYGA010046451.1, read as the reverse complement.
GGCCCTGAAGTGTGAGACTGACGCATCAAATTAACACAACGGGTTATGGTTATGAACTGGGCCGTACAGGGTTAGTTTATATTAGGTTTTGGACCTTTAGAGGTCACTTGGGCCAAGCTTTAGGCCATGTGGGCCAAGCAGGCCCAAGGGGAGCCCATGTAGGGAAGTGGGCTTGAGTTAGTATAAAAACAAGTTTCTAACTTGTTTTTAGGTTTGAACCTTTGGAACTTCATTGTTACAATTCCTAGAGAGAGCTAGAGAGGGAGGCGATTTTGTGAGCACTTGTACTAGACGGTTTTGCTTGTTAAAGTAATAGAATCGTGTGCAAGTGTTGAAAGTGATTCGGTGTGTTCTTCGTTTTTGTTACTTTTCGGTTTATCTTGAATCACATCAAGTTTGGATTCCGCACAAACTTGGTGATTGTTGATATCATTGAAAGATCCGGTTAAACGGGACTTACAAACACCTTACAGTGAGCTCCTCTTCCACTCCTCCAAACGCCAAGAGCATATCTTTGGTTCTTCTCAAGTACCTCAGAATGTTCTTTACTGCAGTCCAATGGGCAATGCCAGGACTATGCTGAAATACGACTGGTCATGCTTAAAGCATACGAGACGTTAAGTCTAGTACATAGCATACATGATTGAGCCAATCGCTGAAGCATATGGAACTGCTTCCATTTGCTTAGTTTCAATGTCCACTGAAGGAGATTGCGATTTGTTCAACACAATTCCTTTAGTCATAGGAACATCTCCTTTCTTGGAGTATTCCGTCTTGAAGTGTGTCATCGTTTTGTCTATGTACGTTCTTTGACTTAGCCCTAGAAGCCGCTTAGATCTATCCATATAGATCTTCATTTCCAGAATGTAAGCAGTTTCTCCAAGATCTTTCATTGCGAACCAAGATCCCAAATAGTGTTTAACTTCGTTAAGCATAGGGATGTTATTTCCAATGATTAGTATATCATCCACGTACAGGATGAGGAATGATATGGTGCTCCCACTAACCTTTCTGTAAACACAAGCCTCATCTTCATTTTTAACAAAACCAAACTCTTTGATCTTCTGGTCAAAATGAAGATTCCAGCTACGAGATGCTTGCTTGAGTCCATAAATGGACTTATTGGGTTTGCACACCTTAGTTGGATATTTAGGATTGACAAAACCTTTAGGCCTAACCATATAGACATCTTCAGAGAGATGTCAATTAGGAAGTGTGGTTTTGACATCCATTTGCCATATTTCGTAATCACAGTACGCAATTATGGCAAGCAATATCCTGATTGATTTAATCATAACAACGGGCGAGAAGGTCTCATCATAGTCAATACTTTGAGTTTGAGTGAAAACCTTCGCAACTAGCCGTGCTTTATAGGTGTGTACATTTCCATGCATATCGGTTTTTCTCTTGAAAATCCATTTGCTCCCTACTGCCCGAGATTCGGGGGGTAGCTCAACCAAGTCCCATACTTGATTGTCATGCATAGATTCCATCTCGATGTTCATGGCTTCTTGCCATTTCTCAGATTCTGAATCTAAGATTGCAGATTTGTAGTTAGCAGTTTCGTCATTAGACTCAGCTACTAATAAGAATTCGGGACCCTTTAGATACCATAGATATCTATCAGATTCTTTGCGAATTCTACTACTTCTACGGATGCGTGTGTTTATGTCTGATTCAATGGCAACAACTACTTGTTGATCAGACAGTCCGACTACATTAGCGGTTGTTTGTGGTTCTTGAATTTCTTCAAGATCAACCACATTATTTCCAGTTTTTCGAATAAGAAGTTCT
>JARYGA010046450.1:0-24708 GCA_030545235.1 Helianthus tuberosus | reverse complement strand
TCGCCCGACGGTGCAGAAGCAAAAGGAGCAGCATGTGAAAACTGTGGCACAAAGGGAAAAGCTGCTGACACAGGAAGAATATGACTGGGCTGCTGAGTCGATGGACCTTCCCCTGGACGGGGTGGAGGGATATCCTGTAAGAATGTGATCGACAGATCGGTGCGGTGTGTGTCAGACACATGTGGGTGAAACGGTGCGATATCAACGGGTGCATGTGTAGGTGTAGGTGGGGGAGTAACAGGCCTAACGAAAGGTGGCAAGTCATCATCGTCCTCTATCCACCCATTGCGGGTGAATGCATATCTGGGGTCAATCTGGGCTGCAAAAGGAGCATGGTCAACAGGTGCAGGGATCGGGTCAGTTAAAGGTGGTGCAACGGGTATATCAACAGGTACAGGGTCATGATCAGGCAGAGGATCATGAGCAGGTATAGGCTCGGGTACAAGCATGGGCTCAGGGTCGGCTGGTGCTAACTCAGGATCAGCGGGTATCGGCTCGAGATCAGCGAGTACATCAAAAAGCTGATCGTTAGGAACGAAATCGACCTCATGCTCAGGATCCATGTCAGGGTCAAACTCATCATCAAACTCGAAGTCCTGAACAGGTGCGGCAGACAAAGACATGTCAGAATCAGAATCAGTGGGATAACGCTGCAATCCTAGTGCGTGAAAAGTAGTAGATGACACAGACTCGAATGAATCAGGACCAGAATGGTCAGATGAAATCTCAATGATCGGGATCTCAATAAGCGGGACAGCAATGACATCATCGACTGGAGCTCCATCACCCTGGGCCTCCTTAGGGGGACCCTCAATAAAAAGATCGATATCATCATCAGACATAGCATCAAGAGGAAGAGGAGCGGGGATCGAAACAAGAAGTAGATCCTCGCCAGGAAAACCATCAGCTAGCGGTATAATGTCGCCCAGGTCAGGTAAAGCAAACAGATGAAAATCATCGTCATCGCTACTCTCAGTGTTAGATGTGAAAACCTCAGGGTCTGGGACAATCTCGTCATTCGAAACTATGGCCATAGGGTCTACGGTATCTGACAGCTCACTCTCAGATGAGGACATGGTGTCTGTAACAAACAATCACAACATATGCACATATATCAACAATCATCAAATAAGCATGTAAGCAGTAACAAAGTAAACATGTATTCATCCTAGTCTTCCCAGACTATCCCACCCAGCCTCTCAGACTGAACTACCTGGCCTCTCAGACTAAAACCTTCCCAATTTCTCAAACTGACTACCCAGTCTCTCAGACTAAACTTCCCCAGTCTCTTAGACTAAACTTCCCCAGTCTCTTAGACTGAATTATGAACATAAGCTTTGAAATGTGTTTTGTGCCTTTTGTTGGTAAAAGTGTTTGTTCTATGGATCTGGACATTTTGTGTATGCAATGTAAACATGTTATGAAAATGTTTTCATGAGAGCCCTAATGATCGTATTCTAGACTCGAGAAAGAATCCTAGTTCGCTACGATCGAAGCTCTGATACCAAGCTGTCACACCCTGACTTTTGCGGAAGCGTGGTTATTGGTGTGACTTTCTTAATACCATAGCATTCAATCATAACAACGCTATATGATAAAATCATAAGATGTTCATCCATTAATTAAGTTTGAAAATAACACAACATACTTGTTTGAAACATCGAAACCAAATTCAAGTTCTAACCACAACATGTTTAAATGAGTTCATGAAGACTCAACAAAAGACTTTAAATAAAACCGGGTTTAGAAACATGTATCCCGTCCAGGAATAAGATACATCTCCTAAACCCTACGACCACGGATGACATCTTTTATTCATGACGCAGCTTGAAAGCATGCAACACCTGCCAGATCCACTTAGTTCACTAAAATACATGTAATTTGAAAACATCAACAAAAGTTGAGCTAGTTCATGTGTTTGTATAAGTATGTATAAACCTTTGCAAACATTGTATGTAATTCCCGGTATGAAAGCAAACAAGGAAAAGATCACCAATGGTTTTCAAGGTCACTGATATGTGTGACGGTGTAGGAAGACTCAAACCTAGCAAATTTGTACCGGGCTTCCGGCTGGAAGACAAAGTCACCCTATGGGCCACCGTGGTCCTCATGGGTGTTGGCTCGCTACACCCAAATAGATCTATCACTCATGCCCCTCGGTCCGTATACGAGGATTAATGGTCTCAAGTATCCGCCTACCCATTCACATGATCTATGGTTGTTTACTAGGCTAACCATACCAATTGTATTAGTATGTAATCCTTTTGTAACATGTATTTCACCCCCGAAGTAAATAAACAAAACAGTTTAAGGAAAAGGGGGACATGAACTCACTGTTTTGTGTCTTCAGTACTCGCAACTCAAATCTCCTCAGCAAACACGACTCCCTACAATGTACTAGGGTCTATTCGATGAATGGGCCGTGCCTTGCCTTAGTATTTGTAGTTCCAAAATAATATATTTTCAAGTCTCACTTTAGATAATATATATAAACTTATTTTGTCCAAAAATAATGTATTTCAAGAAAATATATATTTTTCTCAAAAATCATATATCTTCTAAATATACTAAGAAAATATATTTTTACTTCTCAAAATAATATATTTTCTCCTTGTCGGAAATATGATTTATTTGTACTAATAATAAAAATCACATTTTTATTTCTTTCGTATCCAAAATAATATTTACCAAAAATATATTTATAACGGTATTTTCAGGAATATTTTATAAGTTACGTTCTTGCGTTCGGTTTCACAATATTAAGTGTGTAACTTATATATTTATTCCTTGTGATTTTTGGTATTATTTTGGATTGTAAATTCTTGGTATTTTGTTAAGTTATATTACTTTAAATCCTAAAATAATATAACTAATACACAAAGTATACAAATAATCACACACAATGTGTCTTTAATGTAAATATATATTCTAAATACATATTTATCCATTTTTATTTATAAAATCAACCTCCAATATTTGTATTTCTGTAATAAAAATTATGGCAAGGTTTATGTTGAAAACCATAGTTAAAACACACTTGTAAATATTTGTTTAGAAAATATTTTTCTAAGTGTTTATATTTTTAGAAAATTTTGCCATAGTTTCCCCTAAAAACGGAGGTGTCCATGCTATCAAAGCATATCATTTTCTTTTTTTAAAAACATCACAAACAATCAACAATCAACAATCAACCCTAGACATCCTACACTTACCAAGTGCCAAAACAATGCTACTTACATGATAATCATGAAATTGAATTTTCATAAAAACTTGTAGTAACTTGGTAGTGTGTTTAGTAGACTTAGTTACCCTTTAAAGTGTGTTTACTTCATTAAAAATCTCATTCTTGAAAGATTTAAGTGTTTACAACTTACTAGATGATTTTTCCAAAAATCATTCTTTTGAATTTTTCTTGTAACCAATGTATTCTTATACTTGTTTCACCACTAGAAACATGGTTAGTTTCTTTTAAAAACAATGTTTATGTAAATCTTGTTATTTAACTTGGTTTCTTTGGAAAACCATTTTTGTAATCATCCTCATTTATGTCTAGTAAACATGTTACATACTACATCATTCACAAAAATCATTTTCATTTTTCAAGTTCATGAAAACAATAAGCATGATGATCTTGGTTTTTCACAAGATCACCACCTTAACTTACTAGATCATGTGTTTAATCACAATCTAGTAGGTTTCTTATGATGTCTAACATCACTAACATAAATCATCAATCATCAAGAAGCAAATAATCACTAACCAACAAGTATTCATATGTTAAATAGCTTATGTTAAAGTTTCATGATCAAGTTCTTTAGTGTTCATCAAGATTAACAATGTATATCATCTTTTATTCATCAAAATATGAAGTAACAAAGGGTTATGAGGGCCTTACTACTAGCACAAGGCTAGGGAAGAACACAAGAGGTTGATGATGACAAAAGTGTTGGATAAAAGCAATCGGGAGAGGTCCTTCAAGATCCACAAGCTTCACACTTCCTTAAACACCTTCTTACACCTTAGGATGATCTTGGAATGGATGGACAATGGATGAAAGGTGGTGGTGGTGTGGCCCTTGTTCTCGGTCGAGAGGAGAGGAGAAGGGAGAGAGATGAGTGGTGTTGTGAAGTGTGAAAGATGTTGATGATGATGATTTACTTATAATCCATATTAAGCTTTTAACCAATGGTTCATATGTTTGTAATAGTACATATATAATCTTCCAACAATCTTATAAGATCCAATCATATCTAGCAAGATCATGTAAATCTTGATGGTGGGCCACATGGTGACCATCCATATGAGGGGGGGGGGGGGTCTTGGTTAGTGATTAATGGGTAGTTAGATTATTTAGTTGGAAGTTAAGTGTGATGATTAGTGTTTATGTGTTAGATAGTGTGTTAAGGTGTTCGGAGATCATAACTAGCTCAGAAACATTAAAACAATGTCTCTAGTATAATTTTGGTGTTTCGGGTAGTGTCCGGTTGTTTGGTTAGATACCGGTTCGTTAAAGTGTCAAACTATTCCGTTTAGTGATCTTTAAGTACCCTTTTATGTCACTTTTAATTTCCGACTCTTAGGAAAGCATTCAGGACCATTTAGTCATGTTTTTGCATGTTACAAACTTGTTAAAATGCTGATTTTTGCTGAAAAATGCTGAATTCAGCACTTTAAGTGGATTTTAGGCACTTTCCGGAACTTAAACTATCACCTAATGAAGCAGTTTTGTGATCCTCACTTTCCTACACACTATACTTGTGTGAAACTTAGTCTCTGGCCCATACAGGGTCTCAAAATATTGTTTGTCTATGTACTGACATCGTCAGCATTTTTCTGAGTTATCCGCTAACTGTGCTAGCTGTGCCTTGTGCATCGTTTATGTCACTTAAGTTTGTATGTAAAAATGATGTGACAGTATGCAATATGATGCACGTGTAAGTATGATGCAATAATCAAAAAGCAGTCATTTGTAATCCAGCACAGTCATTAAGCACTATTCACAATTAATTAATTGTACGGATACCTGGATTTTTGACGGTTGTCACAACTGCTCTGCCTCCTAAACCCATACCCACCTCCACCATCAACCACCCATCCCTAAATCAACAACCACCATCAATCTCTCTCTATCTGTTACTCGTAAACGACAATTGATTCGTTTATCTTATTCGTATGCTAATAATGTGCAGTTATGAGCTGGCTACCTTTACATTTGGCTCTCACGTTCTTCATCTTCTCTGTCTCCAATCAACTTCCAGTAACTTTGATTTCTTTTTTCCTTATTTTAGCTTTCCAATTAGAATTCTAATTCTATATAGAATTTAAACGGCACACAACATCAAAAAACTACACAACTGATGTATTCATGGTCATTCAAACGGTACGAGTAACAGATAGAATTTAAAAGGCACACAACATCAAAAAACTTATTTCAAATCAACTTAATTTTTGTTAATTCACAATTTAAATATCAAATTTCATGATCAGGAGCTACAAAAACGGATAGGTATGGCATGATCTATCAGAAGACGACTTAATCGACGTAACAAACGATCATGATTACGTCCTCAAAGGATCAGAGCTTCTTCAAGCTCAACCACCAGATGAAACAAACCACACTGGAGATGATAGCAGCGTTGCACCGATGTTTATTATTAGAAGACGAAATCAATCATGGAGCTCATTTGATAATCCACAAGAATACATGGTTATGAAATGCGAATCAAGTAGAGAACTGGCTACGAATTTTGTGGCCGACGCAGCGACACAAATTGAGGAGCAACAGAGGCGGCGGGGTGTGTGATGGAGGTATAAAGGAGCATGTGGTGGTGGCGGTCAAATTAGGGTTTCTGGGGTTTATAAAGGGGAAATAAAGGGGTGGGGGAAAAGACATAAATACCCTCGTGTACTTATCACGTGCTCAGACTTAACAGAGTTTTTTTAACTAAGTTGGGTGTAAAGGATTAAAAGTGCAACAAAATACCTAGTAAAGGGCAAGACCTGTCAACATTCGTTAAAAAGGACACCGCCTGATATATGGTATTAAAATAAAGGACAAAACTTGTAATTTTTCCTTGTTTTTTTTCTAAAAAAAGATCCGTCTGCACCGCGCATCTGCAGACTTTTTGTTTTTCCGAAGACGTTTCATTAAAAATCGTCTGCGTGAACTCTTCTTGAGTGAATTGCAAGTTTTGTCCTTTATCTCTATACCAAATTTCAAGCGGGGTCCTTTGTCTTTAAAATTGTTGAGTTTTGTACTTAACATTTTAAATTCTTACACGTTACGTCCTTTGGCTCTAACTCTGCTAATTTTAGTCATTAAATGAAGGGTACATTGGTCTTTTACCTGATTATTTATAAACCCCTTTACTAAGGCTACGGGGTGTGGGGCGTTGGTTGGGAGGGCATATCACTTGTTAACTATGGATGGTGATCTCCTACCGAGAGCTTGGAATGTTGTTCATCTAAAGAAATACTTCATGTAAGAAGGATCAAGGATCCTTAGAGGCTCCAATATTCTGACTTAGGATCAAGGATCCTCAAAGGATATATGATCCTTTCTTCGGTAACATCTTACTTTCATTTTCATTCATTTTTTACTTATTATCCATTACAAGAAGAGGATGTTAAGCACCGAATGTGACAACCCTCGTAATTTTATGTATCCGTACAATTAATTAATGTTAAATAAAAGTGCTTGATGACTGTGCTGAATTACTTAACTACTTTCTGATTACTGCGTCATACTTACATGTGCTTGTTAACATACTAGTCTTGTGCAGAAAATTGACTAAATGGTCCTGAATGTTTTCCTAAGTGTTAGGAATTAAAAGTGTTGCAAAAAGATACCGAAAAGACACTAAACGGAATAATTAAACACCTTAACGGAACGGTATCTAACCGAACAACCGGACATTACCCGGGATTCCAAATTTTTGCCAAACACATTGTTTATTTATTTCTTGACTAGTCATGATCCCCGTACACCATAACACCCCCCTAAATATTAACTAACTAACATATGTAATATATACTTGAGATTTAACTATCTTTTACCCTTTATCATCAAAATTTTACATCTAACCCCCCCCCCCCCCCATGTGCAACCGTCCCCAAGGGACCCCATCAAGATCACCATAATCCTATTAGATCTCCTCATATATTTTTTTTAGATATTTTTTGATTGTTGCTTGATCTAGTGAGCAAACATATGTAATATATACTTGAGATTTAACTATCTTTTACCCTTTATCATCAAAATTTTACATCTAACCCCCCCCCCCCCATGTGCAACCGTCCCCAAGGGACCCCATCAAGATCACCATAATCCTATTAGATCTCCTCATATATTTTTTTTAGATATTTTTTGATTGTTGCTTGATCTAGTGAGCAAAATATTAGATATGAAGATCTTTAAGTATGGTGTGCATCTCATTCCATCACCTCATATCTTTCAACTAGATCACACCACTCCCTCACTCTCCTCTCTCTCCCTCTCGGCCTCACCACAACCGCCACCATCACCACCATAAGTCCATCACCTTCATCCATTTTTGAGTTCCATTCAAGCTTTGAAGGTGATTCAAGGAAGTTGCAACTTGTGGAGCTTCAAGGGACTTTGTCCCTTGCTTTTTCATCATCATTCTTCATCATCTTTTTCACTAGAATCATCCCTAGCCTTTGTGCTAGTAGTAAGTTCTTGTTACACCCTTGTTCATCTTGTTTCATAGCTAAAAGTTGTATTATGATGAAGAACACTAAAAGATCATAAACATAATTCTTGAACATAAAGCTAATATGATGATGAAATAAGATGAAATCTTGATGAAATAAAGTTGTTCTGATATGTTTCTGATTACTTGATGATTACTTGTTAATGTTAAATGTCGTTGTTGATCACTAAACATGTTAACGGAATCAATCGAACACGCGTTAGAAAATTAAGAGCTGAAAACAGGAAGCTGGTTGGTGTTTACAGCCAACTTCAGTTGGCTGTAACCCGATCATAACTTAACAAAAAACTGATTTTCATGAGTCTATAACGTGTCATTTTGAAATACGGTTCTAATGGCACTGGAATCATAATTTTTGGACTTCGTTTGCTATTTTTAAGGGTCATTTCTCACAGCAGCAAAAGCTGCATTTTTCTGCAGAAAATATGTGTTATGTTTTTCGTCATAACTTGAAATCTGTGTAGAATTAGGTCACGAAATTTGTACTGTAGATGGACACTGATGTCATAGCAATTCTCCCACTAGAATTTCATAAATCGGACTTACGATGAATTTTAAATAAATTATTCCGTGGACTGCAGTCAGAAAGTGATGAATCTGATTGCAGTCCGGTAAATGAATTTTTATAAAATATTGGTAATGAATTGGATCCCGAGATTTTTACACAATAATATTTGGATCGTTTAAGACCTTTTTTAAAGAGTTGGGAATTTTTAGAATAAGTTAACTATTTTATTAAAATTCTCGAAAATAGCCCAGTTTTGAAGATTAAAGCTGAAACGACATAAGTGGTAACTTGTGTGTCTAAATGTCGGGTAGGTTATCTGAGAATAATCTAACATGTTGTATGTCAATAAAAGTGTTATGTGCAATGTCGTATGTTTGCTTATGAACGGGAATAGATGGGAAGTTTATATGGGCATGAACCGTTAAAGTGATGCATGTTATGTGATAGATGCGTGTAGGAACTTTGTGCTCTATTTGAAACCACTAAATGACTAACTGGTAATCATATTAGGACGTGATTGACCGGCCTTGACTGTTAGCTATTTTTGAGAGTCAAACCGAGCAACCAAAGGTGAGTTCACACCCTTACTAAGGCATGGGATTCCCGGTGGTTGGGAATGGGATTAAATAGCTGAGACGGAACTTGTACTTTCACCACTACTAGACTACTTACCTACGTCCTCGGATTGGGAAGGACGCCAGCGCTAAACCTACGTACTCATTACGTACCACTGTCCTCGGATTGGGAAGGGCACCAGCGCTAAACCTACGTACTCACTACGTACCACTGTCCTCTGGGAAGGACACCAGCGCTAAACCTACATATTTAATATGTACCTCTGTCCTCGGATTGGGAAGGACATATATATATATATATACATCTAGTCTAGTGGTTTACAACATGGGGTAGCCCCCACCGTTTATGGTTTGGAAAATAAGGAAAGTTGATTTAACCTGCAGTTGCAAACAAACTCATAATTCTTGAAAAACTACTTTATAAAGAACACCTACTGTGAACTCGCTCAACTTTTTTGTTGATTCGTTGTTACATGCCTTGCAGGTCGTTAGATGCTTATGGAGCTTGCACGAGGAGGAGGTCGTTGTGGGACATGGACTGTCGAGTCCTATGTTAAACATTTGAACTTATGAACTTATTACATACGTTTGGTTTTACATTTGATGCTTCCGCTGTTTAATTTGAACTTGGTTAACTAGCTTTTGGTCACCAATTGTATTGTGGTTGGTTATATTTACTTAATTACGTTGTTCAATATGATTGGTGGCTCGATCCTGGTCATGTCATGCCTCCAAGCGGTGATGCTCCGCGTGTGGATTTTGGGGGTGTGACACCGAAAATCCATTTTCATAAAGTTTAAGCCTTTGCAGAATTGTTAACTTTTTACAGAAGATCAAAGTGGTTGCCCAAATCTCCAAAGTTTTTGGGCTAGTCCCCAGTATTTGGGTCTGTCCCCAATTAAGGTATCTTATACCTTCTAAGGTTTAAAGGTTTTCACCTTTCACATGAATTGGGTTTTGACACCCCCCAGTAGCGCACGTTTATCCAAGTATGGTTCGAGGCAATGGGACCAGTATACGCTTAGTGGCTGACAATTTCATTATTGTTGGCCATATGTAGGATCTTAAGTATAATGGTAGACGTACCATACATCCGTTATCCTTTGGTTTCTAACTTTTTCACATTAGCTAAGGTTTTTGCATTTTCATGTCACTTACGTTGGGAAAGTCGCCAGTTTGGGCCAGACCATAGTATACACCCATTTATTTGGGCTTGTCCCCAGTTTATTTGGGCTTATCCCCAGTTATTATGGGTTTATCCCTAGATTGTTTGGCTTAGTCCCAAGTTTATTTCTTACATGATCTTGGAGCTTTAAAGGTTTACAAGTTCTTACAACAAGGATCCTGAATCCTTAAAAATTTAACTAATTTTCATGGTTTGGTTGCTCAGTAATAACTTATAAGGATATAGACTCCTAACTTGGATTCTCTGGTATGTTTTATCCTTAACTTTACTTATGTTATGAATTACTTTTTATTCTTTCCAGTTAAGGATTTATGATCCATATTCATTGAGACAACTAAAGTTTTCTACTAAACTTAACATCATCAAACTTTTAACAACTTATGATTCTATAAATTTTTGATGATAATATACTCGAATATGGAAAGATAAGCATAATAGTAAAAGAAACTTTAAGGATAAACGTACAACACCAAACATAGCCAAAATTTTAATATTATTAAACCCATTCTTATATACCAAAATTGCCAGGCCTGGATTTCACCAGCAAAAACGTGGACCATCCACCCAGGCCGGACAGGGTTATCTAACAGTTATAATGTTTGTGTAGAAATTAAAGTGCAGGAAATTAAATGGCAGGATAACAAAGGCTTCATCCCCCAAACAGAGGATCCTTCCACCTTTTGTCATCCTACCTATTGTCTGAAGGATTAGTGATCCTTAAACCTAAAAACTATTGTTTAAAGTTATTACAGACCAAATTGTTTTGGAATAAAAACATCATAAACATAAACTATTAAAAAGTGGGCTCAGTCCTAGGCATCAACATCCTTCATCGCCCAGTGCTACAACATCACCACCTACTGCATCTACAACATCATCCTTCTGCTCCTTAGCTCCACTCGTCCCAGCCTCTAGAGTCAGCACCTGATCCACATCAGCTTCACCACCAAGGTTGAGGAGAGCCAGCTTCCATCCTTCAACATTCCAAGTAGAGCGATCAAATGCATAATCCATAGCTTCTTCAGCCATCTTGATCATGGCCTAAAGAACGGTGCGAGCGGCACAGACCTTAGCATCTTCAGTAGCGTTCACCTGTGCTTCATGGATCCCGACCTCCGCAATCATTAGCTGCTCATCCAGGCTTGCCTTTTCCTTCTCCAGTTAGGCAATCTTTTTATCCTTGGCAGCCGCTATGGAACGGAGATCCATCAGCAAGGTTCTTCTCTTGGGGAGTTTGGATGCGAACAAACCCCTGCAGGTTACAAAAACAAGAATTCAGGACCAGTGATCCTTAGCAGCAGACGGAAAATGATTATGAGGATCCAGGATCCTTACTGTAACACCAGTAAATTTTCGTCCAATTGTGAGGCAACACGTGTCCCAATTTTCCAACTAAGGATAGGGAATTTATCGTTTGACTATGTAACGATACATATTAAATCCTCCAATTTAATCCCAACTATGAGGAAGGAGGAAGGAAATTATATTCTACGATCATTGAAACGTGTTTCGTATCTCCAGCTAATCCCGATTCTAGGAAGGAGAGAAATGTTTATCGTGCGTTAACTAAAACGCGTCCGGGATCTCCGACTGATCTCAACTACGAGAAAGGAAAGGGACTAAAAGTGCTAAATGGCCAAAGCTGTAAAGTCCAAGGACTAAACATGTAAAAATCCCAAAATTTTGTTCTTGGGGTCCTTTACAGACCGCAAGCTCTTTGGCTTACGGACTGTAAGGATGTGAGTTTTATTCTGGTGCGCTGAAGGTCCTTACGGACCGTAAGCGGTCAACCCTTACGGTCCGTAAGGGGTCATCTGGTAGAATCAGAACTTGCAGCCCAAGCATATCCTCTCCAAATGACACCTATCTCGAATTGCCACCAATTCACCTGGTTCTTACACCTCATTAACACTTGTTAACATCCTAGAAACCTCCCGGATACGTGTCTTGATCTTGTTAACCTTCTACAACTATAAATAGCAAGCTTGAATTCAATTCAACTTGCTCAATTTCCATCTTTCTCTTATATCTTCTACTTTGGAGCTTTCTGATCATTTTGGGAGCTTCCTTGAGTTCAAGGCTTCTCCTTGGATCACTAGTAAGTGTTCCATCTCAATCTTTTTCATTTATAGGCTAGTTATTAGTCGAAAGTCAAACAGTTTGACTTTTTGTTTACCTTTCGGTTATGACCATTATGGTCAAACCAATGTTCAATCCGAATGTGGCTATGTGATCGTAATTATGAAGGTTATAATCCCCTAGGATCCTACCTTCTAAAGATCACCATAAGTAGGTGAAATGACGAGTCAACTTTTTATTAAAGAAACGGTAAAAAACGTAAACTTTGCAAATTACGCTAATCAAGTTTTTAACAATTAAAAACTTGAAATTTTGACATCATATCAGTTTATAAAACATGTTAGGACATGTCTAAGCATACCCAACTCGTCGTTTCATGTTTAGAGCTTAATTCCATATCGAAAGTCAAGCAGTTAACTTTTGCTTTGACTTTCGATTCTGACCCGTTTGGTCAACGATTAGGTCTGATTTGAATTAGTTTTAGGACCATTGTAGGAACGTGTTTGGACTGATTCCAATGCACTTGAATGTACAACTGATTGTTATGATCTCGTATCTCGTGCGGAATCCGAGTACGAGAGTGGATTGAACACGAACAAGCTAATTATAATAGGTTTCTATTGATTGTATGAAATTACAAAACCACGAAACCACTTTGACAGAGTTTCCTCCCTCTGACACAAAGTTACAAATGAACAAGACACTAACACTCTATTTATACCTATAGTCCATCCGCATGTACACTATTCACGGATCTGCCCACCTAGTGCGGATGAACAATATGTGCGGACCTGTTGGGTTCGCGCGGATGGACTTAATGCGCGTACTAGGTCAAAACCCTAATTGTGCGCTTTATTCGTGCGGATCAACATATATTGATCCGTGCGGACCTGCTTCACTTACTAACATGTTCATACACTTCAATACCTAGTCTTGTTCACTCTATTTGATTAACTACGACTCGACATATTTGACACTAAAGTACGTGATTGATGGAAGCGATAGACATGGTGTATTCACAGACTCCCCCTTGGATATTGCTGCAGTCAATCTCGTAGCTAATCTCCATCAACTCTAAGTCTTTAAGAATCTTTGACACTTCAGAATCACGGACTCCCCTTTTCATCTAGCAAATTCCATCTTGCTTTGATCTTCTAGAATCTGTACCTAGCTCAATATCTGATCATTTGACAATTCAAAACACTTGTAAGATTTTCTTTCAGTTTCAGAACATACACCTGGCTTTCCACAAAATTCATTTGACAGATAAAATCTCCAGGATTCTTGTCTAGCTCTAAACACAAATATTTTGACATTAAAACCAATAAATTACTTGTGAATTCATGATCAGAACCTGACTCAGCTCCCCCTATTAAATAACTTTATATTTGACTTTAAAGCATCTAATCTTCATAAACCCTCACAGATGATCAAGTTTAATTTAATAACCTTGATTTATCTAATTATCTACCAATTCCAAATTAATGACCTTGGAGACTCTTAAAAACTGTTTTTGATTTTTCATTAAGAACCTCAAGTTTCAAATTACTGAACTTGTTATTTTCTGAGACATGTTCAACATACTTTGATTTTGAAATTCAGCTTCCAACACCGGTTGTCAAAACATAAAGTGAAATAAAATCTTTTTGTATTTTACAAATTTTATGCTAAAACACGCCTAAAATCTTTTTGTGATTTTTCTTGTAATGCAACAATGAACTATTTACATATATATTTTTGTTGAGTTTGTATCAGAGGATCATATCAGTTTATGACACATCACAAACACCGTTGATCTATATAAACTTTAAGTTCTAAACGATTCACTTAGATTGTCCGTATATTTATCCACTTAAATTTTCATACAAACTTCAATTAATTCAAGATACGAGATTAGTGTTTTAAGAACTTAACTAAATCGCGTGTCCCACCTCAGAATATACTCCCGTATCAAGATTCCCTAGATTCAGTCTTACAGGTGAATATACCTAAATGATATCTTTCTGATTGTAATCACGAAGGTATTAATCCCTTGCGATTGCACCTTCTGATTACCACGTTTAGTAGGCGAAGTGACGAGTCAAAGGTTTACGAATTTAAAAGTAAAAAATGCACAAAAGTGCATTTTACGACGAAAACGTTTTGGGTATTTAAACTTAAAGTTTTGAAACCAAATCAGTTTTATAACATTATTAGACATGTTCAAACATGTCTAACTCATCATTTCTAGTTTAGTGCTTATTTATTAGTCGTAAGTCGAGCGGTTTGACTACCGCTTTGACTTTCTAGTCTGACCTGTTTGGTCAAATCTTAAGATTTGACACCAAATCAGTTTTATAACATTATTAGACATGTTCAAACATGTCTAACTCGTCATTTCTAGTTTAGTGCTTATTTATTAGTCGTAAGTCGAGCGGTTTGACTACCGCTTTGACTTTCGAGTCTGACCTGTTTGGTCAATCTTAAGATTCGACCAAGTGCATTTTTATGACCATATCAATATAGGTAATAACCCTCTGAGGTTATACCTTATGGTCATATAGTTTGGTTAGTTATATGATGAGTCGATTTTATGTGCTTTTAAAATGCCGAAAACACCCTTTTGGCGCATAAAATGGTTTTAAAAAAGTAAGACCATATTTTTGACATCTAAACTGATATTATAACATAATCAAACTTTTTTTGACATATAAGACTCATCATAGGACTTATTTAACCATCCGAACTCATAATTACGCTTACGGCCCGTTAAAGTGGCGTAAACCACTTTAACAAGTCGCAACGGGTCAAAGCACTTAGTAATCCTTTCTAATAAGAATGTTAGGCTTATTAAACCATATTATACAAGATCCTTCACTCGTTTGGTTTATAAACCTCATTCTATCCAATCCTCCGATTAAAGTCTCATTATGCACTAACACATAGACTTCCGACATATTAGGAAACTCTTGAACCTTTGAGCTTTGCTTAGTCATTGAACAAGACATATACGCAATCCCAAGTGAGTACATAGTCCCCTCTTTTACGTTTTACATATGTTTTGGGGTGATTCATATGTGCCCATCACTACTTTCATGTTTTCAAGACATTATACATGGTTTAATTACCTAGTATACATAGTACATGTTTTCAAAACAATATACATGGTATATTTACCTAATATACCTAGTACATGGTTTCAAAGACATTATACATGGTTGCAAAGACATTATACATGGTTTCAAAACATTACACGACATGCTTACATTGTACTAGACATATTGGTGTGTCGAACTCGACAATGATACATTCATTAACACTGATCATGCCGACCGGTGGTATGTTATGGTACAATAGGATTGACAACCCCATTCCCGCTTCCTAGGTTTGTTTGCAAGTGACCTTAGGGAATGACAGAAACTGAGTGACATTTTTGATAAACCTTTGTGTTTATAAAGGTTTGTCCGACAGTCGACAAGGCTTAAATGTATTCGCCAACAACCCATACTTGTTTTATACAATAAAAGCAATTGTTCTATAACAAGACAAAACTTTTGGATTAAACACGACATTTTGTTTATTCAATACACTTGATTTATACAAGGCATTTTTATACAAAGACAAGACAAGACATTTGGTTATTTATACAAGACATTACCTTATGGTTTAAACAAGACCTTTTGTTTACCATACAAGACATTTGTGGTTTATACCATGCAAGACATTTGGTTGTTTATACAAGACATTACCTTATGGTTTAAACAAGACCTTTTGTTTACCATACAAGACATTTGTGGTTTATACCATACAAGACATTTGTTGGTTTATACAAGACAAGTCATTTTAATTTATACAAGACAAGACAATTATTGGTTTATGGTAAGTGATTTAGATAACGAGACGTGTGTAATAAGATAAAAGTATGGTGGATACGCCGCTGATACTTCCTATATATAAGTGCTTTTATTGTATTACATATCGTAGTGTTATCCAAATCACTTCAAACAAAGACAAGACAAGACATTTTATTTTGTTATTTTAAAGACATATTTGGTTATTAAGTTAACCATACATCATTTCTTTTAATCAAATGATTTTTCATATGATTTCATAAAGAAACACTTTTGTTAAAGGTTCATGGCTACTTTTGAGATAGTTTAAACATTTTCCTTTTAACATTCAAAGCCATGAGTCTTAATCACAAAACATATGTTACTCACATACATTTTTATGCTGACGTTTATTTTCACATATGTTTCAGGAGCTAATGTTTGATTTAGCATGCTACACATAGAACGGACTCGGGCCTTAGTTACTTTAAAACTTAAAGACAATTGTTGTACTTTGTTTGTATTTTACGTTTCAAGACAATGTAATTTAACAATTCAATAATACAAAACCTGATGTACCATGTGTTGTGAAACAATTTTCTGTAACGTGGCTCCCCGACGTTTCCGCCGTGGTTTGTTATTTTACGTGGTCAAGGTGTTACACTTTGGAGATGTCAGTTAAATGTGGTCGGGGTTCTAAGTTTAAGCCAGTCAGGGGATTTGGTGATAGTGGGAGCACGGGTCGTTTTCCAGGTACAATCACAAAGAACCGTTGAGTTTTGAAGACGATGGTTTAGACTGAAGAAAATAGCTCTCCTAGAAATAGTTTGCAAAATGTGAAGAGTGGTATTAATTCTCGATGTATCTCTAGAGCTGGTGGATAGTGCAAGCCGGTTGAGATAAAGAATGGGCCTGATAAGACTGTTGGGTTGGAGCTTCAACTGGTCTCTCAGGTACTTGATGAGAGACATGGTTGCAACTAGGTGGCTTGGATGTGACTGAAGTCTTAGATTTTTCTTGGAACTGAAGGCTTGGAAGACTTGAACGTAAAGATTACTGAAGTTACTGGTGATGGGTTTCTTGGATGCACTTTGTGGACTATGCAAAGCCTCCGAGTGGGAGATTGTTGGGTTCGTAGGCTTTAGGGTAGCCGACTCTAATTAGGGTTAGTCGGCCCTAGTTATTAGGCCCACTTAGTTAACTTGTTGACCAAGTAGGAAACCCTAATCTTGTTCTATAAATACCTATGATGTAATTGTAGTCTGTGTCATTCTGTAAACAGTTGTGAGAATCTAATAAAAGTGAAACCCTAGTTGCAACCCGTGGACGTAGGTCACCTTGACCGAACCACGTAAATTCTCGTGTTCTTTATTTTCCGCTAGTGTGTGTGTGTGTTTGTTCTGCTTCCGCTCGAGCCTACTATGATCCGATATCCCTAACAACCTATATCCAATTTTTCAGGACCGGACCGGAGGTCAACCCGTCGTCTTATGGGCTCAAAGGTCGGACCAGTCTAACCGGTTCGAACGGGTTTAAGACCCGGATTACGTCATAAATTATATAAAAATATATATATTAAATAGATAAAACCGAATTAAATTTTAAATACATAATAATTCGTCAATTTGCAAGACCCGAATGAATTATTTGTTGAAAGCTATCTATACAATATTCTAAAATATTACATAAAAGCATAATGTATAGTTTCTTAAAATAACTAATAAACAAACAATTGATGTTCAAATTTATGGTTTTTTAATTCAAAGGAAAACAAGATTTATACTTGGGAAAATAGCCAAAATGGCCTTGACCCAGTCAACTTTTCCAATATAGCCAATCTAGACGTCTTGTGGAGACGTCTGAAACAAGTTGAAACGTCTTGGCGGCTGACCAACCAACACCTGCCACGTGTCCGACAGAACAGTCAGACGTCTTGACGTCTTGGCTGAGACGTTTCAAACGGCTTGAGACGTTTCGTTATGGCTGCCCATTTTTCCAGACGGCTTGAGACGTTTCCGCCCGGCTTGAGCCGTTTCCGCCCGGCTTGAGCCATTTCTCTCTCTTTAGCCGGCTACATCTGTTTTAGCCGGATTTGTTATTTAAGACGTTTTTGTACGATTTGAAGATGTTTTTATACGATTTGAAGACGTTTTGTGCGTTTTCAAGACGTTTTGTAGGATTTCAAGACGTTTTCCATTTATTTATAGTGTATTTGAAGTTTAAATCTAAGATTCAAAAAGTTTGTTTTTTAGTAATTATCTCACAACATGAGGGTCAAGTTTGTTGTTTATACTGGGGGGAAGTGGGATGTCATTAACGGAAACATTGAGTATGTTACTGATGGCGATTCAAGGAGACGTGGTTTAGAAATTGAAACAGGTCATTCATATAATAGTTTTTTAAACTATGTTTCTAAGATGTGTGATACTCCAAACATTACACGGTTGTCATACCGGATGTCTACGTTTACTGATCCGATCGATATAATTAATGATCGAGATGTTAGATTTTTTTTTTGATTTGGCGATGCAGAATCCTTTTGAATTATATAAATTATATGTTATTCAAGAGTCTGGTGTTGGTTCCTTTGGTTTTTCTTCTTTAAACAACTTCAAAACTCTAGATCTAAATATTTCAGTAAAAGAAAGTGTTTATGTTTTAAACGATGACTGTCCTATTTTAGAAAATAATTTTGAAAAATCATCCACGTCTAAAAACGAATCAACTTCTTCATCTATAATGTTTGAGGCCGGTCATATATTCAATAACAAAGAAGAGATGAAACTTGAATTGGGAAAGAAATGTTTGTTAGAGCATTTCGAGTTTAAAGTTGATAGATCATCTAAGACAAGGTATGAAGTGTCATGCATCGGTGATGGTTGTGAATGGCGATTTAAGGCATATGCTATTCCTGGTGGTAGTTTATTTTTTGTTAAACATATGAATGATAGACACACATGTTCAAAGACGCAAACACACCCACATTTCCGTCAGGCTAACCCAAAGGTTTTGGGTCACTTTTTAAAGGAACAACTAAAAGATAGTGGTAGGATATATCGAGCGAAAGAGATTGTCAAAGATTTTAGACAAAGGTTCGAGGTTGAGATAACAAACTTTCAAGCTTGGCGTGGTAAAAGCCATGCACTTGAACTTCTACAAGGTACAACCCGAGACTCTTTTGCCGAACTACCAATATACTGTTACAATTTGAAGCTTGCAAATCCTGGAAGCGTTACTCACATCTTGGTTGATGAGCAGAGTCGTTTTGAAATGGTTTTTGTTGCGTTAGGTGCTGCGGTAAGTTACACCTTTTCGTTTGTACTTGTTATTATTTTTTTAGAATAACATGGCTTTGATCTTATTTTGTTATCATTAATTTTCAGATTCGTAGCTTTATGTTTAATCTAAGACCGGTCGTTATCGTTGATGCGGCACACCTAAAGGGTGAATTTAAAGGGACGTTGTTTTTAGCAGTGGCCATGGATGGAAATAATCAGATTTTATCAGTTGCTTATGGCATAGGAAAATCCGAGGATGGTGAATCTTGGACATGGTTTCTCTCAAAGCTTAGAGATTGTGTTGGTGAAATAGCAGATATGGCGATCATTTCGAATAGGGCGAATTCTATACATGTAGGTGTTAGAAACGTGTTTCCACGTGTTTACCACGGGTTGTGTTGTCGTCATTTAATGATGAATTAACGTTTGCCGTCGTCTAAAAAAAAGAATACGAGGCACTATGGTGGAAGACATGTAAATCTTATCGTATGTCTGACTTTAATGAGTCATTCAATGCTTTGTGTGTTGCCGTTCCTAGAATACGCCGGGTTTTAACAAATATTGGGTTTGGTAGATGGGCAAGAGCTCATTGTCCCGGCAATCGATACCACTATATGACATCTAATAGTGCGGAGTCTATTAACTCTTTGTCTAGATTCTCGCATAAGATGCCGATAACGCAACTTATCGAATTCTTCCGCGAGTCCGTACAAAAATGGTTTTATGACCGTCGACTGGAGGGCATGCAGGAGCCATGTCTGCTTGTGTGTGGTGTAGAAGAAAGTTGAACAAAGAAAGTAGAAGAAGAACGGCGTGTGTGTTTCTGTGTGTTTAGGATTATGGGTATATATAGTGGGGTTAGTTTAATAAATATTTAATTTAATATAACTTTGCATGTTGAAACGTCTTAACATTTAGTAGGCTGTTCAAACGTCTTTAAGCATTGAAAAGTCTTGGCCCAGTCAACTTTTCCAAACGTAAATTGAACAAGAATTTAAACGTAAATTAGTAAAATTTATAACTTTATTATCATTGAATACAAAGTACATAAAAAACATACAAATATAATCATTTGAACTAGAATACACCAAACCGCTATTTCCATAAATTTAAAATGGGGTAGGAGATCCGGATTTTGATTCCGGAATTTGCATCGAAACATCTAGGAATAAATATGGGTCGTGAACTGGTAAGTTCCATCAACCCACATTTATTTTGGCCTAGGTGATATGTAATGGGTTGTTCACATTTGGTTCTGCGGTTCTACGTCATCGGTGGTGGTAGAGGATCTGGCAAACACATTGGTGAGAGCCCATTGTGTTAGACCAGCTCTCATCCACCACCCTAAACGGGCAGAACCGTCATGACCCGAACAACCCGTTTAACCCTTCACGTGTCCGTTGTAGATGAGTTCTTGAACCCGATCGACCCCGCATAGCACGTGAAAGGGGATATCCGATCTCATCCCATTAAAAGGGAGAATATCTGTGTCCGTTGTAGATGACTTCTTAGACCCGTTGTAGATGACTTCTTGACTTCTTTGAACCCGGTTGTTGAATCAGGGGGTCTGCCCATTTTTTTTTTTTGAGCTGTGAACACCAATGGGGTATAAGATATGGGGAAGAAGAAAACGTTGAGTATAACAGGGGTTGAAATTTGTGATCCATTTAAAAAGAGCTTTAAAACGTCTTAAAAATAATTTTGAAAAACGGGAAACGTCTCAAACGTCTTAAAAAGAGCTTTGGAAAACGGGACACGTCTCAAACGTCTCAAGGAATTAAACGTCTTAAAAAAACTTTGGATAACGTGAAACGTCTCAAACGTCTAAAAGGTATTAATGAAACGTCTTAAATTTAAAAAAAAAATGATAATAAAACCCGTTAAATTATCTAAACATTACATTAAAAAAAACAAAAAAAAAAATAACATTACATTCAGAAAAAAAAAAAAAAAAAAGACAAAACATCTAAATTAAAAAAACTCATTATAACTTGAAGTTGTATTATATTTATATACTCATTATATATTTAAAACGTCTAAATTAAAAAAAAACTTAAAAATATCAAAAAGGAGGTCTTCTTGTTAGAACCGGCCCTTTGTGAGATTCGAACCCGCGCCACCCGTGTATAAACCAAACGTCTTAACCAGTTTGTCCTCCGTCTCGGAGCTGCTATAACTTGATCTTATATTGTATTTGTATAGTCGTTACCTTATATTAAACTATATTAATTAAAACATCTAAATTCAAAAACTTTATGAACTTTGGAGACCGTGAAACGTCTCAAACGTCTCAAGGTTTAATGAAACGTCTTAACTTTTTTTTTTTTAAAAGTAATAATTTCAGACGTCTCAAGCCGTGTTGAGGCGTCTCAAAGCCGGCTTCAAACGTCTCAAGCCATGCAAAAGTAGCAGCTTATCGGCTCAGCTTTTAAAACGTCTCAAGCCGTTTGAAACGTCTCAGCCAAGACGTCAAGACGTCTGACTGTTCTGTCGGACACGTGGCAGGTGTTGGTTGGTCAGCCGCCAAGACGTTTCAACTTGTTTCAGACGTCTCCACAAGACGTCTGGATTGGCTATATTGAAAAAGTTAACCGGGTCAAGGCCATTTTGGCTATTTTCCCTTTATACTTTCTTTTCTCTGTGTCAAAGTCAAAGGAGGTAGACACACATATGACACTGTGCTGTCTCTTTTCAATATTAAAAAGACTTTTACACCCTCACAACAACCAATGCAAAACCAGTAAACCACATCTTCTTCTTCATCCTTTCACAGAAGTTTCAAACTTTAAACACAAAGCCCCTTTGCATCTCCGGCTAACCCACTATGCTAGATCCGCCACTGGTTGCAAATGTCGCCGGAGGAGGTCGCAGATGTCGCCGGAGGAGGTTGCAGATGTCGCCAGCCCGACCCTATGCGAAGACCCGCCGGCTCCCGGCCCGACCGCCGGGCTAATGTTGAAACGGATTTATGTGCTGAACCGGCCCGGTATGTGCTCCGGATCCCGGTCCGGTTTTGAAAACCTTGCCTATATCTCAAATATCGGTCCTTGACCGATATCCGATATTTTACCGCATTAACTGCATAGGTCAAAACTAAAAGTACCCTCTAGGGTGAATAAACTTTATAGCCATTTACATAAATAACATCATAATCCATTTACCAATTCATACAACTTGTGATCAATGTTATTAACCGTCCCTTCTTTGCACATACAACACTTGATATTAAACTACAAAAGGTTGTCACAATAAGTAAGCCAAAAAGAATTAACACTATTAAGGATGCCTAAAGAGGTAGAAAATCAGAGTTTCACAGGCAGCAATGAAATTTTGCCAAGAAATACAAACTTACACATTACAACATTGATTCGCCTAAATTTGTAAAAACCGAAAGCAAAGCAAAGCATCTCAGAGGTTAATGTTTCCGGGCTGCTCTATCATCTGGGCCAGCAAGCATTATCTGCACATGTAAACATTCACAGGCTCAAAGATCATTTTCACAACGGTATAAACGTCAACTGACAAGGAAAGAGATTCGTGGATTACATTACAATCGAAGGCAAATCTACGAGCGAGCATAATAGCGGCATTTCTTTCCCTTTCCGATTCAAATCCCAGCACAAATGAGAGTCCAATCTTTGGTTGCCAGAATGATGCTTGAGCTGCAGCATTTCCACCACCCCGAACTCCGCAAAGCTGTATTTTTAGAACATTACAAACATCAAACTTTTCACTTGGTCTTACGAAAAACAAATATGTCCCAAAAAGAACATAACGCAAGTTGAGGGTGGGTTTTACCATGGAAGCCTACCTGCATTGAAGACGAATAATATTCCTTAGCCACAGTTGTCTTTCCTTTACAAAGTTTCATCCTCATTTTCCCCACATGAAGTACGTGAATTGACTCTGAAGGATGGTCTACCCCGTTCATTTGGATTATAACAACCTGCAGTGAAAACAATATATATTATATACATGTTATTCCAGTAATCGATGTCCCTCGTATCATTCAAACACTTGCCCCCACATGTGACATACATTAAATTCTGTCTCATGTCGGCGCACCAATGCTTCCACATAGTTTCCTAATCCTGCAGCTGTTTACAGAAACTATGTCAATTAAAAAAAGACAAAATGAAACAAAAAATTCATCATTTATATAACCAAAATCTCATAATCATATAAAGTTATGATGATTGTGTGCAACAAAGGACGGTCTTGTAAACTCCTATAAGTTGTAATAAAAATCGTTGTGATATGAAAATGAGAAATCATGGTTCTTTAGTTATCATCTTATCTATTACCTAAAAATCCAAACACTAGAAAAATGATAAATAACTGACCTGGATCAATGGGATCGGATGTTGTTAGTGTAATGCTCTGACCATCTGAAATGATGTCAACTTGCAGAATCCGGCCTACATCGGAGGGCTCAAGAGCATATATAGGTTTGGTGGCTCCTAAAGAATCCAAAAGCTAATTAGCTCATTAAATGCTAAATAACATAAAGATAGGGCAAATGACAATACGCTTTTATATCTTGCATGCAAAATAACCATTATATGCTCCGCTTATTATTCCTCATAGTTCCCGCTAATTATCTAAAATGATGAATTTTGAGACACAAAAACGATGGTACTTTGGGACGATTTTAATTGTTAGATTATTATACAATTATATATTTCTTTGTTGGGGAAGGTTTATGATACTGATAAGTTAAATTTTCGATATGGAAAATTGACATAAAAACATTAAGATCATGTTTGATCGATCATTATATCTTTTTAATCTTGTAACATATTTTGTAAGAATCAACAAAATGTGTGAATGGTTGAAAAATATTATTTACCGAGGGAGTTTATTGAATCAACAAGATGCCATGAACTATAGAGCATTTTATATTGGTGAGATTACACCTCAATTGATATTGGATGTGACAGTGTAGGCATGTGATTCATAACTCACTTTGTTGACGATCAGCATGAGAATATTACAAAAGTTAAATGAGTTTTTCCTTTTTGCGCAGTCAAAAAATACATCGGTGTGATCTTAACTGCCATATATTCACACAATATGAAAGTGATTTTAACTTGTATACCCAAATGACCCCCTTATGTGTGTGTGCTTATATTAAATGTATTAATAAATGATAAATACTACACCAGACTGACGGTGGTTGAAATTCAGACAATTGTTTATTGAGGTCATTAATGTGCAAAATTAATTCAGTAATCAAGAGTCTGTACAAGGGTATTAAGTAGAATTTTCCTACAACACTACAAGGAACTTGGTTTGGATGACATATGCGGTGCCGACTAACGAGCATAGTTTCAATTAGAGGTGTAAACGAGTAGAGCCACTTGTGAGCTACTCGAGATCGGCTCATTAAAAAGGTGGAATCGAACCCAGCCTAAACGAGCTCGAGCTTATATCGAGGCTCATTTGATAAACGAGCTCAAGCCCAAGATTCACGTATTGAGCTTGACTAGGCTCGCAAGCCTAAACGAGCTTTAACCGAGCCTCTTATTTGCATAAATTTT
>JARYGA010046449.1:95000-110593 GCA_030545235.1 Helianthus tuberosus | reverse complement strand
ATAGTGTGACAGTTAATATATGAAACATGCATAAATTCAATTGCATAACAAATAAGCACATAATGTTGACGTGTAAACACATAAATGCAGGAAATAAATAATTGTTAAAATAGTACGGAAATTACCGATTTTGGGCCAGTTGTCACAACTTGTGCGTTGGTGAATCTACGAAAGAGGTCTTAAAGGAAGGATTATCCTCCTACCTCCATGCATGACTAATATGAAATCCTTGAAATACATATTGGACTTACACTACTATATACTATATAAAATATATAAACATACAAAATATATACAATAACCGAGCCCTTGATGATAATCAAATGATTATTGGTCATGGTACTAAGTTACATCATCTAAATACTTAACTTCTCGTTACAATTCTAATGGGTATCTTCACCTATGAAATCATTCTAACCCCTACGGGTTTTATAGTGTCAAAAACGAGTATTAAGTCTAGATGATTACTTTCTCATATACATACTTTTATGTACTCTAAATCCCGAATATAAGCATTCCTTAAACTCCAATCCGAACACATTCGTTCTCCTAATATCATTGACTCGTCAATACTTGTATAATCAGAAAACTTAGCAATTTTGTGAGTATACTTGACCCATTTTACTGTTTTCACACTTTTTGGGTGTAACATGTTTATTTATACAAAACACACTTAGCACTCATATTCTTACGCAATTATACAAATAAACAATCCAATACATGCTTACTATTTGTTATGCTCGATTCATGTTTTTCTGGGTGATTCTTATGTGATCAACTTGTCATTAACTTCGATCAAGACTCCCTTAACATGTATAGTGCTATAGGAGAGTAACGCACCACCCGTGAACGAGAGGTCATGTTAAGTTAATCATTCTTTATACTTGCGTTAAACTTTGGTTTGACTTGTTTGTTCACATGCCAGTTTATACGTTAATCTTGATAACTAGGTTTGCCATGTGGATTGTTCGTTATCATTTTTTTATACTTATATGCTACTACACCAAACTTGTATACTCGCCAATACTTTTGTATTAAACTACGCTTTTAAAACATGTTGCAGGTTATTGAAGATGTTGATGATGCATGGAACATAGTAGGATGCCTAGATACTCATTTTAAATTTCGTATACCTAATGTAATGTAATTTTCTATTTCAAGTTGTTGTATTTGATTTCAATCTTTGTAATTGACTGTTTAGAAATGAAATGAAATTCATTATTTAAATACTTGTCGCAAATTTTAGTGCTATGTGTAATAAGCAATCTATTTCGTCTCACTCCGATATTTCCGCCATCGGTTGGGGTGTGACTCTTAGTGATCAAACCCAAAACATGCCCAAAAGAAGCCGTAAAACCACCACCAATGCAAGAAAACCAGAGACAAACAAGAAAAGGTAGACCCCAGTACTACCATTGAAGCGACAGTTGGATGTAAGGAGGTAGGTGATGATGGTGGGAGCCATCGGATTTGGGGCTGCGAAGGAGGTAGGTGATGACGGCTGGATTTGGAGTTGCGATGGTGAGGTGATGGTGAGGTGGTGATAGTGGTGTCTGATTGTGCTGGTGATGACTGGTGGTTGTTACAAAAGGGATAATGAGAGAGATAGAGGAGGGTGATGAAGCGAGAATTTTTTTTAATAATTATAATTATAAAAAATTAAATTCTTTTTGTAAAGTTACTAAAACACCCTTCCCATTATATGTAAAATTACCAAATTGCGCTTATTTTTAACAAACATTTTGGATGGCGTTAGGGGCGAGGAGTGAAATAGAGATAAGCTTCGTAGATCAGGGAGTAAAATGGCTATTTTTAAAGGATTTGGGCAAACCGTTAAAATGACCAAACCACATGGAGCAAAACGGAAGTTTACTCAATAGATTTTCTTTGATTATTTTTTGAATAAACTTAAACCTTTTGTTGGGATGGAAGTGCACCAAAGAAGTCGCAAACTCAAAACTCTAGGGGATCTTGCTAGTCAAAAGATTGAATCCGATATTACTATATTTGATGTCACAACCCCAGGATACCACATGCAGGAACCCCTGCGAGGCGTGTGACGTACCAGGATCCAAGCCACCAATCACATTGAACTCATAGCTAAATTTAAATAAATCTTTCGTTCATTAACATAAGTGTTACAAAAGTCACATGTCATTCAATATATACAGCGGAAGCATAATTTGTTGGTTAAGTGTTTCATAAAACATGTGTACGTAAACCGTTAAGCTTGTATTGAAATTCCATGTATCTCGACCCATGACCACTCCAGCCTTTCAGACAGCAAGTTCCAAATGATATAAGCTTATAGACCTGCAAGCATGCAGACAAGTGTGTCAGACGACGCTGGTGAGTTCAAAGTTTTGTTAACGCGTTAGTTACCAGATGTGTGTTTAAAACAGTTCAACGTTTTGTTTTGATGTTGTTATTAACTCGATTACCGTATGTGGCTACTAGATGTGAATGCCCAACCCCAATGCCTCTATCTAGGCATTGGTCAAGTGGTCAAGGTAATTAGTTCAACTAACAACCTCGAGTAGATGTAAGGGGTCTTATATATACACGATGTGAATGCCCAACCCCAATGCCTCTAACTAGGCATTGGTCAAGTGGTCAAGGTAATTAGTTCACGCCCGTCCTCCCCGGTACGGTGTGAGGGTGCCAAACCTAATAGCGCTATCAACTAATAACCTCGTTGCCTCCTCGGCAACTGTCGGTAGATGTAAGGGGTCTTACGAGATAGATACTGAGTACAACAACAAACATCCCAATAAACACGCGTTCCTCCCCGGAACGTTACCCGATATCCCTCCCCGGGATGCATGCTTGAGAAAAGCAGTGAACTCACCTTGGTTTTGCTCGGTAAGACTAGCTACGTGTTCAAGTTGCTCAAAGTAATCCTAACATGGTTACCATCACAATCAGTCGTGTATCCCTTAACCATATATTCCGTACACACATTGCTCAATTAATAATCAAACCAAACACATATCATAACGTAGGTCACGACAAGCATTCGGGCCATATTACATTTACGACACAAGTTCACCATAGCACATGTCAAATGGTTCCATTTACATTCAATTAATCATGTAAGTCGCGCCAAGAAATCATGCACATAACAAGCCGATTGTCACTATGTAACCATATAACAGGTACGTGAGCTCACATACAAATCTCATGACCCAAATAAATAATTAACGGCCCGCACATTGCTCCCGTAAATGTGCGGCCCTTGTGGTTCAAACCCAAACAGTTACCAACTTCAATTAAGTGGCCCAATAACCACGCGAGGCCCGACACCGGTACTACCCAGCCCAATGGAATACCGGCCTGATATCCCTGTTAAAGCCCAGCCTACTCGTGTGAAGTCCAGATAATCTTATACGTTAATTAGCCCAATTAGTCGGCCCAATCAGTTTACAAATTAATGTTAATTAACTTAAACTCATTACTATCCAGCCCCTTTAATTTAACTATGCGGCCCACCTCCCATGTGCAGCCCAATACCCCTTTCATTTAACAATTCATGCCAATTACCAAATACATTGCCTAATTCATTGGTTCATCACAATTAATTAATTCATACAATACTTAGAAGTATCACCTGCAATATTGATAGAATCACATGGCCCCCATTGTCTTATTCATAGATATCTAATCTTATCACAACATGTGCACATCAGATAATCATCATCATTATGTCGAGCCCCCATATTCAATTCATGCATGCTAACAGCTTTATATTATCCAATTACTACCTAGCATGTGATCTTGCAATAATCATCCCATATTTGCACATTAATAATACAAATCTGATTACACCCAATACAGCCAATTCGGTCACGGCCCGTGCACGTATGTACTTCTAACAATTAACTTCACACGTAAGTAATTATATGTTATCGAGCGTTAATAGACCAACATCTAATCACAAAACCTTATGGCATATAATTCATACTAGAGATTAGGGTTTATAAGGTTTCACACAAACAAGAAAACAATATCAACATACATCTATAATCACATACACAGGATCATCAAACAGGAATCAATATGAGTATGGGTCACTAACCGAATAAAGTTAGACACACGGAATGATCCTCAAGGGAGGAAGCTTCGACCAAAGTGAGGAGGGGGTATCCTACTGCCGACGAACAATCAAGAGGGAATAGGGTTTGTTGTGACTTGATATTATGATAAGTGTTGGGAGATTACTGTTGGTGCACTTGTGTCTGTACTTTGTCTGTATTTTGTCATGATACAAAACGATGTCTTTGTTAGTCCTATAAGTTTGACCAAGTCAACCATCCTCCGGTTTGACTTGGCCAAACAGTTAGACATTGGTTGTAATATGTCTGGGTCGAAGGATGTGTCATCGAAGGATTGTTTATATCCTTCGATGAGCTCGAAACATAAACCTTCGATGGATGAGCTCGAAGGATATCTCGAAGGATATCATCCTTCGAAGTATATATGTGGATCCTTCGATGTGTTTCAGGTCGATAGATGATCTTTCGATCAGTCTATCTGATCCTTCGACCAGACAAGCTGTGTCGGGTATAAATACCCATGTAATGTGTTCACTTCTCAGAGAGAGTTTCAAAGAGAGAGTTTTTTGAGGAAAGACACTTAGAGTGAGACAGAAAACAGAGAGAACACACACGAGAGAGAAAGTTTACAGAATACATTTGTAAACCTTGTGCTGTAACCGAACCTTTCATTCGTATTAATACAAGTGGTATCAGAGCCGTGGCTCTTTTCCTTGTTAAAAACCGGGTTTTTACAAGACTTTGGAGTGTTTTTGACAAAAACTCACTTGGTTTAGTACCCGTTTTCTGTGTTTTTCTCGCATTTCTTGACGTTAAAACGTGTTCTAAACTTACCGGGTGTGTTAAAAGACGGGTTGGGTAACTTAAAAACTTGTTTTTAAGAATTTTGGTCATTTCCGGCCAAATTCCGGCTACTCCGGTGACCGGTTTCTGGGTTGAACCTTCGATTGTTTATCATATTTTATTGTTCAAAATCTTGGTTTTGGTAAAAATCATGGTCTGACCATACTTTCTGCCGAAAGATTTCACCAACCCATCACCTTTTTCACCAACCTGTCATTTTTCGTCTGCTGTGTCAGTGCAGATCGAAGGATATCCTTCGAAGTCGAAAGATCGTCTTTCGATCAAAGGAGGTTCGATAGATAATCATCCTTCGAACATCCTTCGAAGTCTGTGACTTATCCTTCGATCCAAGGAATCTTTTCGAAGCATACATCTATCGATCTGCTGCTCTTTTTCGAAAGATAAGGATCCTTCGTTTGGAGAATCTTTCGAAATCTTTGTTCGAAATTCAACAGTGATCTTTCGAACACTGTTGATCCTTCGAACAAGTCTTGATCTTTCGATCCTTAGTCTGTTTATGTTTAACAAGTTTGTGATTTTCAGGTATTAGTTTTCTTGATCAAAAATGAATCCAAGATGGGGTAGACCGGTAAATACAGAAATGTATTTTGGTACTCCGACTCCGGATTCATCTTCGCAAGCTAATGCTATATCTACCGGTCAATGGGCATTCGTATCAAATCAAACTCCAAGTATTCAAAGCATTCTCTTAAGCGATAGCGAAACCGGAAGTTTGAATCGGCCTCCAAAGTTGATGCACTTATACGAATATCCAGGATGGATTGACAGATTTCATACATACGTCCTTGGACAAAATACAGAATTGTGGTTGCGTTTCACCACAGATTTCGATCAAACAATAGAGGTTGCCGCATCATCTGCTGCTACGTTTGCAGATCTTACGGAAGATCAGAAGAAGGTCTATGATTTGGAAAAGAAGGCATATGCCATTCTTACTCAGGCGTTAAGTAAAGATATTTATCATCAGTTTGTCAGTTACAAGACAACGAAGAGGTTGTGGGACGCATTGAAGACAAGGGGCGTAGGAAATGAAGCGACCCGTCAATTGAGAAAAGACCTGCTAAAGAAAGAGTTTGATGGTTTTACTTGTATGGAGAATGAATCTTTAGGAGATTTGACAAGTCGATTTAATCATTTGCTGACTGAATTGTCAAATTTTGAGGTTGTTACAGCTTCAGCAGAGATTGTGAAAAAGTTTGCAGATGCGTTGCCACCTCAATGGAATACTTTCTTGGAAATCATGAAGTACAATGGCACTTTAGCTACAACAAACTTCAATGACTTTGTTCAAATCCTGGAAAACAAGAATCAGGAAGAAACTCTCAAGGCGAAAAGAGTTCCAGTGCCACAAAATCCTGAAATGTATTATGGAACTTCTAGCACTTCTACAAAACCTTCTTCACATGCTCCAATTCAAACAGCGTTTGTGTCTAGCACTGACATGTATGGCAATACTATCCAAGTTCCGGTCCCTCCAAAAACAGACATGTATGGAAATCCGCTTGAACCAGTTCCTCAACCAGCACCACAACAGCAAAGCCAACGACCTATCAGAGCAACTGATATGTTCGGAAATCCTTTACCTGTTCGATCTACCGAAGCAACTGATATGTTCGGAAATCCATTACCTGTTCGATCTACCGGACCAACAGACATGTATGGGAATCCACTTCCTCCTCCTCAACAGCAAGCATGTTATGGAAGCACATCATCTGCTGGTCAGCAATCAAAGCCAAATACAGTACGGCTCGACACCTCAAGCTTTTCTAAAGTCAGTGTGGAAGTAGCAAAGGAACACATGGAGCTGCTAAACACTTTGGTGAGCGCATACTGTGGATTAGTGGAAGGTCAGATTGGTAACATTAATCTGACACAAGAAGACTATCAGCAGATCGATAAAGAGGAGATGGAGATGATGGACATCAAGTGGGCCTTTGCCAGTGCTATTAGGCGAGCAAAGGATTTCATGGAAAGAACTGGCAGAACCAGCTTGGAAAGCAAGAAAGACACCAAGTATGGGTTTGATAAGCAGGCTGTTAAGTGTTTCAATTGTGGTGAACGTGGTCATTTCAAATGTGAATGTACGAGGCCATCTCAACATGGAAACCAAAATCCTTTCAGAGGTCAAGGCAACAGGGCAAATCAGAACCAAGTAAGGAACAATGAGCGCACATTGGTGTCTGTCAACAACCAGAGTCAAGCAGGACCATCTAATGCCAATCAGGCACTTGTGGTTCAAGTAGATGAAGGTTGTGATTGGTCAATTCAGTTGGGAAATGATGCTCCAGATGGAACAGCTTGTTTTGCTGAAGTTGTCAAGGATCTTAAACACGCCAGTGGTGGAGAATCTTCCACCAATGGTGATGAATCTTCTGAGGATGAAGAGTCTTCTGGTTACAGTGGAAGTTCAGATGAAGAGTCCTCGAGTTCAGGGAATGATCGGGAAGATGACACATCAAGTGCGTCAGTTAATGCAGATATTGATGAACTATTGGAAGAAGCTGCAGCAGGAATTCAAAGAAGATCTATTTTGGTGGATCAAGCTGCTTATTCTTCGTCTTCTCTCCATTCAGCCTTTATGGCTAATGTCGACAGTTCATCAAGTCAGGTATGTGTCGATGAACCCACTTCTGTTAGCTGTGATAACTGTGATAGTTTGCGTGTTAAATGTGCTGATTTAGAAGCAAACATGTCTGAGTTGCAAGGCAAACATGATGCTTTACAAGCTAGTTTGTTTGACTTGCAAGACAAACATGTTTCATTGAATGATAAATGGTGTGAATTGCAAAGTAAACACGAGGCTTTGCAAGAGAAATATGATGTGACATTCATTCACAATCAGAAATTGACCGTTGATCTTTCGAAGTGCACTGAAGCCAATATGTTTTATGAAAACCATGAAAAGGAGTTTAAATCGGTAATTGAAAAATTAAAGAAAGATAAAACCGAGTTAACTAAAATGGTTTCCAGAAAACAAACTGACATTAATTTGTATATAACCCGCCTTGAGGTAATGCAAAAGGAAATGGCTTGTGTCAAAACTGAAAGTGAGGCGATCCAACTTAAGCTAGACAGTTATTTGAGCTCTAGCTATGTGTTGGATCACATCATTGACGTACAGAAAGAGAAACGGGATGTCACATGCATTGGATACAAGAAATGTCCACCACCTGTGAGACACAATTATGATGCCATGCCTGACGAGGAGGATAGAACTTTCTTTGAACCATCTGTTCCTCTAGATGTTAATGAATTTGCAGCAGGACTCGGATACAAGAAAGAGGTATCATCAGATTCAGATGTGTCAGCAGATACATGTGTGTCTTCTGCCGAACCGAATCAGAATCCTCCAGTTGTGATTGAGGATACTGATTCTTCTGATGATGAATCTGATGATACTGATTCGGAAAAGTCTGATGCGGTAATCAAAGAAGAGGACATACCTCTTGAGAATCATATTCTATGTGATCCTCCCGCAAAACCTGCTAAGACTGTTCCGACAGAGTCCACATCTGCAAAAGAGTCTGAAAGTGTGGATTTGCTGTACACTCTTGTTGGTGATGATAAAGTTTATTCAGACAAAGATTTTCCTATTAAGAATGTTAATCAATCTTTAATCAGTAAAGTCTTTGAAAATTCAACAAGTAAGTTTTTGGGAAAGACAGGATCCCATGTTACAGTAACACAGTGTCCTCCTATTCCAAAGGCTGAAGTTCGAAAACAATATGGAAATCAGAAATTACCAACAGTGCAAAAACAGCAAAATCATGCCAAACCAAAAGGAAAAGCAACGACTCAAAGTCAAAAGAAGCCAATTCAAAAGAAGAAAAAGAATGTGAACTTTGTGAAATCTAAGGGAACGGACAAAATTGAAAAGTTTGAAAACCAATCTAACTTAGATTTTGTTAAGAAAGCAACAGTGATGAAAAGAAATGAACTAAACAGTTCAAAACCTAGTACCTCAGGATCACAAAGTTCATCATCGGCAAGACGATCGCATGATACTTCGGGGTTTGTTGAACGAAGATCATGTTTTGAATGTGGTACAATTGGACACATAATTCGAAATTGTCCATATCTTCATAAACAAAAGGGCATAGTTGATGATCCTCGTGAACGAAATCACCAAAAGCGATCTGTTTCTGTAAAACAAGATCCCCTCCTTGTAAAAGAAAGGGAAAAGAAACAGAAACGCCAACAAGTCAAGGTGATTGAAAAGACACTTAAAACTGATGTGGTTCAAAAACAATCTTTTTCAGTTAAGCCAGAAAACTCAAAATTTTCAAAAACTTCAAACAATCACGAAGTTAAATTGTTAAACAATCAAACTGGTAAAACTCAACAGACATGGAAACCTAAATTGACCACAAATTCAGGGGGACCATCACAATTTTCAAATCATCAAAGAATAGAAGTTATTGTTGTTGATGAAAACGGAAGACCCAAGACCACAATGGCTTGGGTCCCCATCTCCAACTAATTATGTGAGTGCATGTGCAGGGTGTTCCAGAAGGAACTATCAGTAGTCATTGGATTGTTGATAGTGGGGCATCCAGGCACATGACAGGCGACATGAAGCTTCTCTACGACGTTAAATCTATTAGAGGAGGTTATGTTGCTTTTGCTGGAGATAAAGGCGGATATATTACGGGTGAAGGAATGATTTCCAACGGGGATGTTAGCTTTGATAAGATCAACTTTGTACAACAACTTGATCACAATCTTCTTAGTGTTTCTCAAATTTGTGATAAGCGGTTCTCAGTACACTTTGATGCAAATGGATGTTATGTGCTGAAACCCGGCTTCAAAATTCCAAAAGAATGGATTCTCTTGTCGGCTCCAAGGATAAATGATCTGTACGTCCTTGATATGAGCCAAGCTATCACAACGTCTGCACAAGCAACTTGTTTCGTTTCCAAAGCCACAGAAAAAGACTCAATCTCTTGGCACAGACGAATGGGTCACATTCACTTACGCAAAATGAATCATTTGGTGTCAAATGAATTAGTGAATGGAGTTCCTCTTAAAAACTTTCATCTTCAAGACATCTGTGTCTCGTGCCAGAAAGGAAAACAAACGAAGAAGCGACACCCTACAAAGAAAATTAACACGGTGGTTGTTCCTCTTGAACGTTTGCACATGGATTTGTTCGGTCCTGTCAAGCACAAAAGTATTAGGAATGATCAATACTGCCTCGTGATAACTGATGATTATTCAAGATTTTCTTAGGTGGCGTTCATGGCACATAAGAGTGAAACCTTCGGTATTATCAAAAACTTGATCATTCAGATTGAGAATCTATACAAGTTGAAGGTTAGGCGGATACGTAGCGACAATGGTACTGAATTCAAAAATCATGCCATGGCGGAGTTTTGCACTTCAAAAGGTATTCTTCACGAATTTAGTGCAGCTTATACTCCTCAACAGAATGGCGTCGCTGAACGTAAGAACCGCACATTGATCGAGACTGCTAGGACAATGTTGGTAGAGTCACAGTTGCCGATTCCCTTCTGGACTGAAGCTGTGGCCTCTGCATGTTATACGTTGAACCGAGTCCTTACAGTCAAAAGGCACAACAAGACCTGCTTTGAGCTTATTAACAAACGGAAACCAGATTTGTCATATCTTGAACCGTTTGGAGCTCCGTGCACAATAATCGATCCTAATGGAAAGTTTGGGGCTAAAGCAATTGAAGGATACTTTCTTGGGTATTCCACCCCAAACTTAAGAGTCTGGAATCTAGAGACTAAAAGGGTCGAGGAATGGTCTGAAGTCAGAGTACAAAGGCACACTTTACCAGTCAAATGTCCTGGTCAGCCTTGGATGTTTGAGTACGATGACTTTTTCAATTCGATCAATGTTGAAGCAGTTGAAGAAAATGCTGCTGCAAGGATGTTTTTCGAGAGTGACAATGCAACAGATTCACCGTTGGTTCGTCCAATTATTGTCAATCAAGAACCATCTTCAGTGAACAATAATGCTCTCGACAATGAGGATTTTCACGATGCTAACGATTTGAACGAATCTTCAGAGGATGATGAATTTCTCGATGCAGATCAAGAAGCTCCAATAACAGCAGTACATGGTACTTCAGAGGGTACTCCTCCAGTGGACGTCCCTAGAACAGCTGAAGCTACTGCATCATCCTCTTCGTCAATTCCGGGCATTGAATTGGTTGTTGATCTCAATCTCAACAATCTGGGTACAAATATTCCAGTTCAAGATAATCCAGAAACAAGGATTCACAATACCCATCCTCAACAAAACATCATCGGAAATGTACAGAGTGGCGTTCAAACAAGAAACATGTTGCGAAACAACAACAATGCAGGCTTGTATGCGGCAATTAGAGAATCTGGTCAACAAAATGATTGGTCTTTCGCGTGTTATGTCTCACAGGAAGAGCCAAGAACTTGGAAAGAAGCTTTGAAAGATAACTCTTGGGTTGAAGCGATGCAGGAAGAACTGCAACAATTCCAGAAGCTTGGTGTCTGGAAACTCGTAGAGAAACCTGCTGGTTACAAGAAGATTGGTACCCGTTGGGTGTTTAAATGCAAAAAGGATGACCGTGGAGTCGTTATTCGAAACAAAGCAAGGCTATTCGTTCAAGGTTTTCGTCAGATAGAAGGGATCGACTACAACGAAGTGTATGCACCTGTTGCACGTCTAGAAGCAATTCGGATCTTTCTGGCTTATGCCTCATTCAAAGGTTTCAAGGTATACCAGATGGACGTGAAAAGTGCATTCTTACATGGTGTGGTGGAAGAAGAGGTGTACGTCGAACAGCCTCCAGGTTTTGAAGATCCTATCCATCCCGATCGGGTTTGGTTGCTCAACAAAGCTCTCTATGGTCTTCATCAAGCACCGCGAGCTTGGTACGCAACCTTATCTAATTATCTGCTGGAGAATGGATTTCGCAGAGGTCTTATCGATTGTACTCTTTTCATCAAAGAACAAGATGGAGATCTTCTACTGGTTCAGGTATACGTTGATGATATTATTTTTGGTTCTACTAATGATGTTTTGTGTAGGAATTTCGAGCGCATCATGCAGGATAAATTCGAGATGAGTGCTATGGGGGAAATGACTTTCTTTTTGGGCCTACAAGTACAACAAACCGAGTCTGGGATATTCATCCATCAGACTAAATATGT
Source organism: Helianthus tuberosus (assembly GCA_030545235.1). Lineage (NCBI taxonomy): Eukaryota > Viridiplantae > Streptophyta > Magnoliopsida > Asterales > Asteraceae > Helianthus > Helianthus tuberosus. The sequence continues at coordinate 98,523 of JARYGA010046449.1, read as the reverse complement.
TGGTGACATCTTGAGCCGGTTCCAGATGTCTGATGCAACGCCCATCGGTACCCCATTGCCGCAATATCACGGAATTACTCCAGACTTGAAGGGTGAAGCTGTTAGCCCCTCATACTACCGCGCGATGATCGGATCTCTTATGTACCTCACAGCATCAAGACCAGATATAATGTACCCAACGTGCCTGCTTGCCAGATATCAAGTCAACCCGAAGGCCTCACATCTTGCAGCTGTAAAAAGGATTTTTCGTTATTTGAAGGGTTACCCTGACACCGGTCTATGGTACCCTAGGGATAATAACTTTGACTTGATCGCATTCAGTGATTCTGATTTTGGCGGATGCAAAATCGACGGCAAATCCACAACGGCTGGATGTCAGTTTTTGGGAAATCGCCTAGTCACCTGGCAGTGCAAGAAGCAGACCTGTGTAGCTACATCAACATGCGAAGCTGAATACATTGCTGCCTCAAGTTGTTGCTCCCAAGTCCTATGGATCCAACAACAAATGCGCGACTACGGTTTTGAATTCCTAACTACTCCTATTTACGTTGATAATTATGCTGCCTTACAGATCACTAGAAATCCTGTGCAGCATTCAAAGACTAAGCACATCGAAATTAAGTATCACTTCATACGTGATTGCTTTGAGAAAAGGCTAATCAATGTTGCTTACGTCCACACTGATGACCAACGTGCCGACCTTTTTACCAAAGCATTTGACAAATCAAGATTTGACTATTTATTATTGGTAAACGGCATTAAGGTCAAGCAAGAGTAAATCAACATCGGAAAATCATTTTTGTAAATACCTTTGTGTTTTAAATTTATCTTAGTTTGTTGATTTTAGGGGGAGTAAATCCAAAAATTTGAAAATCCAAAAACATCGAAAAATTTCAAAAACACAAAAACAATAGAAAAACAAAAATGAGTTTCCTGGCGAGCAAAAGAGAAAATGATAGTACATCAGTGGTCTGTCTAAACCTCTTTAAACCTAAACTGCAAAGCGATAAGCAGCTCTATATAAGATGTATCGGTAGGCTCACAATCATTTTAAAGTGTGCAGGGTGATATAAACTTAAATCGACTGAAGACCAGGTGGGAACCATTCATTGGCATATGGTCTTAGTACCGAAATTTCGTTTGAGAGATTGCCGAGGTTCTGAGATATTCGGTCTTTATGCTGCTTATCATCTGGGTATCATGGTTGTATCTTTTTCCGAAAGTAACGGGGACGCAAGTCTAGATCTTCCATGATACCATACATACGTGTACATATTGCATTCGACCTCAATAAGTGATCAACAATCACATGTCCCTCAAAATAAGTGATAATATATCACATCTATCCGGGAGTCAAGTTCGTCTCTCTGCTGTACGAAAGTACTGACCTGTTCACGGACTTGCTCATGTGCCCTCATGCATCGAAAATCAAGTTCCTCATCAATAAGTGATTATATCACATAGGGCTTGTTTTCAAATCAAAATAAGTGAGTTTCTCACATCATATACGGTCAAACAGATGATAATCGGTATACTCACCGGTAAGATGAACTCTCGTGCATACCTTGATACGGGAATGTGTCGTGATGTGGATGAACACCGGTCGGTAAGTATAAATCATACCTTAACGTATCCCCTCGCCATGATTACATCTGATAAGTTGAGTTTATGTGGACAACAATACCGATAATTGTTATAGGATGTTTATCTTAATGTTAACTAATTGAACAACAAGAGTGTTTTGGCATGACCGTACACTGATATGATTCTCTTACCCTCGAAACTCGCAAAAAGAATGTCTGTAAATATTTGTTTACTGTTTTCAGTTTATGCATCTTTGTATATATTTATTTACTGCTTTCTGTCTTTACATTTGAAATATTCAAAAATTCCAAAAAGATTTTAGGTGTGTTTTAATATAAACTTTCTAAAAGCCAAAAAGATTTTATTTCTATGTTATTTTCGATCGTACGATGTTGGAGCTCGAGTCTTCGTTACCTGAAACCTGAACGAAAACCAAATTGACTAAATCTTCATAAACGGTCGAAATTTGCAAGTTTTGAAAGTTAAAGACTAAAATTGATAAATTTGTTAAACTTTCAAACTGTCGGACGGTAGTTGTTTGAATAATGGTCATACGTGTGTCGTTTGTTTATGTTAACTATATTCCAAGCAGTTGTTCTCATTACGCGTTTAGATTTCTTGCATGTGCAGATTCTAAAGGCAAGGAGAACATGGTCGATGACAAAGCTTCAGAATGAAGACACGACTTGAAGGCACTCAAGTGATGAAGATGATCGAGTTGCCGCTGACCATTATCAACACCACAAGGATCTCAATTCATAAAGAACAAGTATTTCACGAGCATAACTCAAGGGGGAGCTTATGTTAAGGGGGAGTTTGTCAACACACTTCCTACATGAAACGGGGAGTTTGTTGGTACACTTTCTGCTTTCAAGACGTGAAGACTTTAAAGATCCTCCGACATTGAAGACTTGAAAGGACGTCAAAGATTTGAAGACAAAGATCGAGACAACGATCGAGACAAAGATCGAGACAAAGCTACAGCCAAGGGGGAGTTTGTTGGTGCACTTGTGTCTGTACTTTGTCTGTATTTTGTCATGATACAAAACGATGTCTTTGTTAGTCCTGTAAGTTTGACCAAGTCAACCATCCTCCGGTTTGACTTGGCCAAACAGTTAGACATGGTTGTAATATGTCTGGGTCGAAGGATGTGTCATCGAAGGATTGTTTATATCCTTCGATGAGCTCGAAACATAAACCTTCGATGGATGAGCTCGAAGGATATCTCGAAGGATATCATCCTTCGAAGTATATATGTGGATCCTTCGATGTGTTTCAGGTCGATAGATGATCTTTCGATCAGTCTATCTGATCCTTCGACCAGACAAGCTGTGTCGGGTATAAATACCCATGTAATGTGTTCACTTCTCAGAGAGAGTTTCAAAGAGAGAGTTTTTTGAGGAAAGACACTTAGAGTGAGACAGAAAACAGAGAGAACACACACGAGAGAGAGAGTTTACAGAATACATTTGTAAACCTTGTGCTGTAACCGAACCTTTCATTCGTATTAATACAAGTGGTGTTAATCGGTGAAGATTGTGTGTTGTGTTTGTGCTTGTTCTATCTCGGTTTGCATGCTAGCTTGGATTCCGCACTCGCTAGTGTGTTAGACATAACAAGGTTAAGGTTTGACCTCATCCTCCGAGGGGACCTACAATTACGTACCACAACATATACTACCGGTTTCATGAACAAGTGGGCCGAACCCCAAACATTACCTGCCCATTCCTTGTGTGATTCGGTTATTAAAACAGGCCCAGTACTACGAACTCTTAAAACCCATGTGCGGCATACATCAACAGATCATATGTAACTCAATTAGTGTGCCTTTAGTTGTATTATGACCCCTAATCATGGTATCAATTTACGTAATTCCTTGTGTGTATTTATCCTACAATAACCGGCCCCCATACAAAACAAACCATTGATTTACTTGGGC